>JAUMGZ010169946.1:0-10254 GCA_032359645.1 Pododesmus macrochisma | reverse complement strand
ACAACCTTGAATGTTCATTGTATATCAAAGCAATACAACCTTGAATGTTCATTGTATATCAAAGCAACACAACCTTGAATGTTCATTGTATATCAAAGCAACACAACCTTGAATGTTCATTGTATATCAAAGCAATACAACCTTGAATGTTCATGATGATCTCGGAAAAATCAAACTGTGTGGTGAATTTATCGTAAGATAAATATAAAGCATAAATCAACTATGTGTACATATGATAAAAACAAGCTAGTCATTTTGATGTTTTATACGATATTTTGTATGTACATGTGTTTGTATTCAAATCAGAGCTTTGGTCTTTGTTTATGACCCATAATTTGATGTTTTGCTCATGATACCTGATTGATAAAGACAATATGTTTAACTGTCTCTTCCATGAGAGGTAACCTGTGGACTTTGTACTGTCAGAGGAGCAAGGTGGTTTATGTTATTATTAGTTGTAGAAAAAACATGGCTACATGTCATCTTCGCGTGTTTACACATGATGGTGGTAGAGCAGTAAGCCTTGTCTGGATCTGTTGATATTTTACAGACGTATTTATGTACTTCTGACGTTAATATAAAGATCACAAACATCATGTAAGAAAAATGATAACACAGACCTGAATTAGCTGCCCAGCAACACACCTTTTTGGCATATAGCACAAAAAAAATACATCTTTCAGATGGATCTTTTTCAAGAATATTAACAGTAGCATATTTGCTTTTCATATTTCACCACAAAAGTGGTTTGTAATTCTGGTTTTGACAGAGTTACAGCCCTTTGTTCTCAGATGTATGTTTATCATCATTATTCATATATATATATGTTCTCGAGTAGTCACACTTGCCATTGTCTCTTGATAAATGTTAAAATGTTAATACATCATTTACGAACAGGCTTTAGACTGATGATTGACAATAGCAGTGCATAGATTCAAAGCGGTCAATATTTGTAGGTTCATTTTCATCTTTGAACATAAATGTGATATAATTGCCATATTATTGTAGAATACATGCATAGTTAAACAGTCAAACAATAACACTAACAGTATATGATGATGGCTGAACAGTTACACACTAATTTGTTCTCAGCACCCACTCGCGACCAGAACCATGTACATGTATATAATGTATAGCACAGCTCAACAAACAGTTCTAATGATTTACTGTTTATTCTGTTTGTGCCAAAGACGTGTGTTATAATATCTGAAATTATCTCTTATAATATAAAGACATTGTTATAAAGAGTATGGGCAATATCTTAATGAATATTGTGTGTATGCACCTAAGGCCTTCAACAGTTTACAGTTACCTCTTTAGAATAGTTTTTAAATAGAGGCAAACAAAAACTTTTAAGTTTATCATGAATAGTCTATGTTTTCTTCTGGATGACACACCTGCTTTGTAATTAAAATATGTTTTAACTTTCAAGTGTTCATTTGCTGGGTATATCTGTCTACCGTTTGACTGGCTGCAGCTATATTAATGTGTATAACCAAATGTTAAGATTAGTTTGAAGTGCCTACCATATGCACATTATTTCTGACACTGGATTTTTACTGGCTTTAGAAAATGCACATGTATTCAACATCCCATTTATATAAGCATGATAAGATAATTTATCAACCTAAGGATTTTCAGTTTAACATGTTTAAGAATATTCATGCTTTCTATTAATAGAAATCACATCACTCTTTTGTTTATATCATGCAAAGCACTGTCATTAAATGTTTTCAATACATTACATCTTTTCCACAAACTGAGTTTTCTTCATTGTACATGTGACCTTGTGTCGCCCATTCAGTCAACTAAATGTCTGTCATAGACTTTATAACGACCACTGTTGATAGTCAAGTCAGCAACTTGGATATTTTGTTTATAACACCATATAGTTTTCAGTTTGATTTCATTTCAAATATCGGTAGTTGTTACAGGTATTAGAAAATAATGTCATGTAATTATATGGAACTTGACAGAAAATGTTATTTGTATAAACCAAAGCTAACACAACATTCATACTATATACAATACAATAAATACAAGCTATTAAAAAGATAAAGAGAAGACATTTGGTATACTGGTATATAGTACGATTCCCTTCAACTCAACCTTGGTGTCCAGGAAAACATTTATATGGTTAACACAGTCTTCGAACACTTTCATGATTTCTAGTATACTATTTATGAAATCTGGGACTGACAAGGGGATGGAGCATGTATATATATATATGGTCAGGCAATGGGAGTTGGATAATTGTTGCCCTGAGGAATTGGAGAAACCCTGAACAAGAACTTGACTGCAGGGTCAAAGACAAAGTGAAGCCCAGGGCTTTTGTATTTAATGTGCAAAGGAAAACAAAGTAAAACACCATGGTAACAGGGTTACTGATGAACTAAACACCATGGCAACAGGGTTATTGATGAACTAAACACCATGGCAACAGGGTTATTGATGAACTAAACACCATGGCAACATGTTAATTTATAAAGTAAACACCATGGCAACAGGGTAATTGATGAACTTAACACCATGGCAACAGGGTTATTGAGGAACTAAACACCATGACAACAGGGTTATTGAGGAACTTAACACCATGGTAACAGGGTTATTGAGGAACTTAACACCATGGCAACAGAGTTATTGAGTAACTTAATACAAGGACTTATTTAGGGGGAAGAGTGGACTTTAATTCTGAACCAGGTCAAAGCTTGACAGAAAAGATTTTTTGAAATATCTAAAACTGAGAACTTTGAATTTAGGGTCTAGAAGAGAACCAGAAATGAAGCCAGAGTTTGTTATATTTCAGCTGTGTCTGCAGTGATATACTGGTAGATATGTATGTACTGGTAGTTACATTAGGTCTGGTAACATTACACATGAAGCTTTCTGTGTATAGTATCAAGATAAGACAGGTTTCCCTGGTAACTTACTTACTGTGGTTCCCACATTTCTGATAAGATAGACAGTACAGATACAGAAATGTAGATACTTGTTTGAGGTACTGTTGATTGAGGTGTTTACAAGTTTCGTCTGCAGTAGTCCAGTCTGGTCTGGCATTCTATTTACTCGCAAACATTCAATGTTACAGAGCAAATATAACACCTTCTTAAGTTACAGAAACAGGAAAAACTGATTCTGTCTCGTTCATAACATCAAAACTGTATTGAAATAAAACTGAAGTCTGAGATGAACTTTAGTTTGAAATCTTTTTATTTTTGTTTGTTTTTACTAGAGCTCAACTTGGCCTAGCCTCTCCTTCATGATGTTGATGCTTCGTCTTATTTTGATCAATAATTTCACGTGTTTGTCTAAGGGAGTTGAACAAGTTTTAATTAAAGTTTTGTGATCTTTTCTTTGGTGCATTCGGTAGTTGATTGGTGTTAACTTTTAAAAGGAACAGCATTTTAATGGCCATCAAGTGTAAATCCCTTGGGCTTGGAGGAATTAAATTTTCGAGAACTAATGCAATTGGTTTTGGTTTAGAGCAAAATGTGTGTTGCAAAGCTGGAATCAGCCGATGTTTTGAACTTTTAATAGAATTATTATTCAGTTTGCTACCAACTCCATGTCAATTGAGTTAACGTTGTAAGTTACAAAATAATGTGTCATGTCTGCTATGTGCATGCAGGCTTTAAAAGCACTTAAAACTTTTACTTTGCATTGAAATAGCCTTGAAATGAAAACTTACTTTAAAGAAAGTGTGTAATTGGTGAAATGTCTTAAAAAACACTTGATTTTTGCATTAGCAGCAAATGCCAACAAATGTAGATATTTTAATGCTGAGAGTAAGGCAAACATGTTAATAATGTTTGATTCTCTCAATGCAGTGACATCTGCAGCATCAACCCATACAATTTAGCAAAACGCAGGAGGTTGTTTTGCCTTGAGTTTATTGCAAACATGAACAAATGGTTTCAGAAAGGTTTAGCAGTGTTATAAGTCCTTGAAAATTAGTTACTGTGTAGCATGGTCTTGAAATGACTCCTAAAGAGCTCTTCGGGTTTTCTGTACAAAGTGTATTGTTTGTTTTAAAAGGGGATCATCTATTTGCATAATCAGATGCTTGTTTAAGGTGATGAAGAAAAATAGAATGGTTCAGTTTCAAGTGAATGGCATGTTTTTCTACAAGACTTAGAGTACTGTGAGCCAGCACGATGTATCGTACAAGTTCACTCAAGTCAATAGGTTTCTAACACAAGAATAAAATTTCCAATGATTCTTTTTATTAAATTAATTCATGCACATATTGACATCTTTTTCTTTTTTTGTTTCTTTGTGAGTACTCATTATCAGTATGTAGACAAGTTTTTACTAATTTAAAATGGATATTTATATATAGCAGTTCATATGTTCAATTTCTTGAATACTTGCAGGAATGGAGAACGGCTAGCACTGAAGATCATCAAAAACATAGAGAAGTACCGAGAGGCAGCCAAGCTGGAAATCAATGTACTGGAGAAGTTACGAGAGAAGGACAGCAATGGCCAATAGTATGTATCTGGGTCATTTTGTATACCAACGTCTTACAAGCAATTTAATTTTTTTTTTATAGAAATTGACAAAGGTGCGTGATATATTACTGTAGTTGGTGGACAGATGAAAAATAAGAGGGTATAAAAGTCAATTATTTACAGGTTAATGTTTGTTACATAAATATGGTAAAGAGTGATAAAAAGCTTGCAGAATTTGTGTGGTAATTAGTGCTCATGGGTTTGAATTTCTATGGTGTTTTGTGCTCATGGGTTTGAATTTGTGTGGTATTTTGTGCTCATGGGTTTGAATTTCTATGGTATTTTGTGCTCATGGGTTTAAATTTCTATGGTATTTTGTGCTCATGGGTTTGAATTTGTGTGGTATTTTGTGCTCATGGGTTTGAATTTGTGTGGTATTTTGTGCTCATGGGTTTGAATTTGTGAGGTATTTTGTGCTCATGAGTTTATTCGGGTGCCAGTCATCACTCTCCAGTTAACAGTCTGGTGGTGCTAAGATTACCATAGTGGTGATGGGAAGATATAGTCAGTCCCATCTAGCAATGTCTGTGTAGTGGAACTTTCTTCAATTGCTTATAGAACGTAGAACTTTAATCTATAATTTAATCTATGTTGAATCTTTGCATTGAGTCATCTTTCTCATACTTGCAAGGAAGTCGTAGTTTGTATGTAAATATGGAATACACGCAATAGCTAATTTCTCTGTACATAGTTTGATGTTCATTCCAATATAATACACATCCAAAATGGCTAACGGCTGATGAATTGTAATGTAAAATGTTTCATTATTCAAAGTCATGTTTCTAAAATGCATCTCTGATGATATGGCTGTATATTAAAATTAAGAAATAAGTGTTATCTTCTTAATGCTGCTTTTCTGTTTTGACTTTACTCATAATAGCTTTGCCCTTAATACTGACGAATACCGTATTAAATCCAACGCGGTGGCTCAGAAGTAGAGCATTTGCTTTGTGCTGGTAGGCTGGTGTTAGAACCTAAGACAGTAAAACCAGACGATCTTCTCCCTCCATACAAAGTGCTCAGCTTTTCTGGGTAGGCTCAGTGTCGGTATAATGTGACCAAGTGAAGTATCATGTCTTTGTGTCTGCGGCGTGATATTTCAGTAAGACGGCACTATAAAGACGCCACAAGCAGACACTATCTCAATATGACCTATACATGAGTTGAAGGAACGTTAAACCACAATAAGAACAAACAAACAAACAAACTCTCATAATTCTAATAATTGTTCATCACATTGTGTGATGTGTGAAAACTTTTTCCTAATTTCATAATTGAGCTTCAGGATTAATTACTTAAAAGAAAATAAAATGATGATCATATTGAAAATTATTATTCTGATGCTCACCTCTGCATTAAGACCAACTTAACTTGGCCTGACAGATGTATCTGCACAAGTTTTATTGCAGTCATTTAGTGAATTAGTATGTGCCTCCAATTTATGTTTGTTTAATAAACATCTGTTAGCAATAAATTACTACACATGTTGAAGATAAAAACAGGGCTATCTCTTTGAAACTACATTACACATTGGTTAACATATAACCATTAGAACAGAGAATAGGAGCATGTATACAATGTACATGTTTCAAGTTTCCGATCTTCTTTAAATAAAACCCCCAGTCTTTCGTGCGTTCAAACCATAGTTAGTCTTATTGACTTTGCAGGGACAGCTTGTTCACACCATGTTCTAGGTTGTTCTGGTCAGTTAAGCTTTTGGAGTGAAATGGAACAGGAAATCTTTATATTCAAAATTGCGACTCTGACATAAAATGATCTTTAAAACAGAGAAAAATAAGCCTGTGTCATAAATATATCCCCGTATTATTTTGTTGAAAATTTAAGAAATTAAGTTTGCATATTTTCAACAATTAGAAAGTTTACATGGATCGAAGCATGCCATTGCCATCTTTGATTATGTCACTGTCCAATCCAGTTCTACCTCTGGTCAGTCTGAAGTGAGTTCTACCTCTGGTCAGTTTGAAGTGAGTTCTACCTCTGGCCAGTCTTCAGCTAGTTCTACCTCTGGCCAGTCTTCAGCTAGTTCTTCCTCTGGTCAGTCTGAAGTGAGAGTTCTACCTCTGGTCAGTCTGAAGTGAGTTCTACCTCTGGTCAGTCTGAAGTGAGTTCTACCTCTGGCCAGTCTTCAGCTAGTTCTACCTCTGGTCAGTCTGAAGTGAGTTCTATCTCTGGCCAGTCTTTAGCTAGTTCTACCTCTGGTCAGTCTGAAGTGAATTCTACCTCTGGTAAGTCTGAAGTGAGTTCTATCTCTGGTCAATCTTCAGCTAGTTCTACCTCTGGTCAGTCTGAAGTGAGTTCTACCTCTGGTCTAGTCCTTTGTGAGCCCTATCTTTAGTCAGTTCAATGTTTATACACTCATGTATATATACTTACTCTTACTAATGATATTGTTTTACTGTTGTAGTCTGTGTGTCACCATGCTGGACTGGTTCGACTACCATGGACATGTGTGTCTAGCATTCCAGATGTTGGGTCTAAGTGTGTTTGATTTCTTGGTAAGTATGGGTATCACCTAAAGCTAATTAAGCTGACAGCACTTGAGCATTTTCTGTGTCCATAAAATATATTGGATATAAGTTATAACCACTCCAGTAAGCTATATTTAATCCATTTAAAACAACATGTAAATGTTAATAATAATTTACTGTTTTGTTTCAATATATATTCCTTTATAAAACATGATTAGGGGCTTGATGTTAGTGATTATTATTTTTCAACTTAAAAACAAAGGTACGTAGTAATTCCTATGTCAAATAATGGTAACATATATAATGTATTTAACATAATAGATTTTACAATAAAAGCTACCCCTTGAACCCCAGTTTTATTCATTCAATAATACACATGTTTGATAAATACCTAAACATTGATATTGATATTTTTTACTTTACAGAAAGATAATCATTACATACCCTACTCAATAGATCAAGTCCGTCACATGTCATATCAGCTTTGCTACGCAGTTAACTGTAAGTATCTCCTGCTGCACACACGTTGATTGTCCTGTAGAACCATTGTAGTAAATAGATACCTACTTCAACTTGTAAGTGAGTCCTTCAGCTCCCCTTATACCTATAATTATTGTGAATGTAACGATAAATAAAAAAAGTTGTTTTTGACTTGATTTGAAATAAATACCATCTTACGCATTAAAAACGACCAAAAAAAAAACCAACTTATTAGAAAAAAATAATTTATAATGGATGAGAAATAAACCAAAAAAAATCATGGCCAGAAAGTTCAAATACGATTACAAAATGATTATGTTTTGTCACTAGGAACACCTGGTCATCTTACAATACATGGTTCGTCTAAGTTAGGATTTATAAAGTGTTGAGCAAATAATTTGAGGATTTTCACACTATTCAAGCTTTTATGTATATTGTACTTATTGTTTCTCTTAAATTACCATTAAGAATTATTGAATTGTAATCACTGATTGTCAGATAAGGGAAAACAACTAGTTCCTTTAGAGAACTGTCTTGGAAAATTTAAAAAAACAAAGACAAAAAAAACAGATAGATGTATACAGGTCCTTCATTTGTACAACTTACATTTGAGCAGGAATAAAAAATTGAAGATGTTTAACAGTGAATGTATCAACCCTTTCCCCTAGGAACTAGGTTTGTTTGTCCTTGGCATAAATGGCTGAATACATATTGAAGTGTTTGGTGTTGACATGCACTGTATTAATAGTGTGTACATGAGGAGCGGACATGATAGAATTAGCCATACATTTATAAACTAATTATACAGGGACAACTGTTAACATCTGGCATAGTGGTGTGAGCTGTACTGCAGCATTTGTAACTAATTATCTAGTCTATGATTGTCTTTAGCTAACTATCTAGCTGACATTAATATTGCCATCACTAATAAGTCTGACGCTAGCTATTGTTCTCACCTATTCATTGATTTTGAATGCACAATGAGAACTTCACACTATGTGTAACTGAGAAAGGTTGTATTACACTATAAATTGAATAAAAATTAACTTTTGGTGGAATAACATTTTTAGACAATTTGTGTGTCAGCACATCAAGAACAGTAATAATTCATTGATCCTTTAAGAATAGTCTGAACAGTTCTTTAATTGGCAATGCTTGAGTTTAAGGTTGGATTATGGGTATAAACTAGATAGAACAGTGTTTGGTCAGCTCTTAGTCAGCAAATTATGTCTGATTGGGGTGATACTTCTTTCATCAAGTCATTAAAAGAATTGGAAAATATATTGAGGCAGTGTCTGTCTTTCTTTATCAAGTATTTTTTTTTTTTAAATTTCCGGATTTCAACCACACAATAGCAAACACTCAAGTATGCAACACTCCTAATATTGTATTCATGTAGTCATGAACTGTCAGCTCAGCTTCTTTGTAATTGACAATCTATTGTATATTTACAGTTCTACACGAGAACCAGCTGACGCACACAGATTTAAAACCTGAGAATATTTTGTTTGTCAATTCTGAGGCAGATGTGTCAATGAATCCAAGAAAGGTAAATATATGCTTACATAAGCTAGAAAAATAAATTTTATACTGTTCCTAGCACTGGTGCAATCCAAATTTTATAAAGTGGTTGACAATCGGTAAGACGAAAATAGGATTGCATGCAATAATTTTGATTTTAAAATAATTGTTCATTAGTATTAGAATTTTTTGGGATTGGCATGAGCAATTACAATTATTTGACTTGATGAAATTATTCTTTAAGGCAAAATTTTATTAAATGATTTACAATCTTTTTTTAGTTTGAGAATACTCAGATGTTGTGTAAGTGATCAGAGTTGATATGTTTTCAGGCACTAGTCAGAATGAGCAAAATAATATATTCTATTATACAACATATAGTAGAATTAAAAAAGAAAGTTTCACTTGTCCAAACACAATTTTTACAAGTCATAGGCATCAGACATGAAGTCTTGTTTTAATTTTTGGGTCTCTTATTGGAGTTTTATTTACTGTTTTAAGCCCAAGAGAGATGAGATGACGGTGAAGAACACAGATATACGGCTAATAGATTTTGGATCAGCTACATTTGATCACGAGCACCACAGTACGATTGTTTCTACTCGGCACTACAGAGCACCAGAAGTTATTTTGGGTACGTATATCTCTGCTCAACACTGCTAATATAGTAGTTTGAATTATGGCTAAGTTTTAGATTGGTTTAAACAAGATTTATTTTTTATACATTCATTTACAATACAATGCATACACGTCAAATCAATTAATTGGATTAACCATACTGCATATTTTCACTTATTGCAAATATTTATCATGCGAGACTTGACTTTCATACAATACAACAGAAAATTTTAGGTAGGAGCCACCGTTGTTTAATTTACCAAAAGCAGAAAAAATACCAAAAAGCAGAAAAACTATAAAAAATAAAGTTGAAAAATACCTAAAAGCAGAAAGGTAATATCACACAAGCCTTAAAGACCATTAACTTGATAGTTCTGAAGTGGAAGACCCCTAGATTGTGTTGGCATAAAAAACCTTTCACAATACATAAACATCAGTTTATTGTTAAAGCAATTAACTTGATTATGTACTGATGTTAATTTTTAGTCCATCTGGACCAAAGGTCCAAGGTGGACTTTTCTCATACTAATCCTGTCCGTCGTCCGTCCGTCCGTCGTTAACTTTCCACATTTTCGACTTCTTCTCCTAAACCACTGGACCAATTTCATCCAAACTTGGTAGGAAGTATCCCTAGG
>JAUMGZ010169935.1:0-15116 GCA_032359645.1 Pododesmus macrochisma | reverse complement strand
AAATTGGACATAACCTAGTAGCATAAAGCTGAAAACAGTGGCTAATACGTGGTAGATTCATAGATTCCACATAAAGTGAAGTATATGAAAAATGACATTGGTGAACAGTCAGTGTGCTCGCAGAGTTACAACAGCAACACCTAAGTCTACTTAAACTGCCAGGAAAAAAGGAAAAAAAGGGGAGGATTATAAACTAAAAATGGAATCATCACGAACTTTTATAGAAAAACTAGAATCGAAACCAGGTGCTCGCGATATGGTAAGCGTTTTCTGCTACACACGTGTCACCCGCCGCGATGCCTCCGTGGCATTCCGGTGTATGGTAACCTTATCAAACAAAGAATTGTACATGGAATTAGACTGCAAGCTCCCCCTTGAACCAGATCATCTTCTTCCCGCTCTTGAGCATTCAGGAAAAACGAGAGCGTGTTTGGCGCTGTAGGTAGCTACCATGCTTCAAAGGGGGGAAAATAGAGGAACTACTTGGGCCCAATTTGACTCCCGGGTGTTTCTTTTTTGCAAGAAGTCCACAAGTGGAGGCCAATAACAGATCTGAGCACGATCTTAAGGTATGTTGACAGTCCTTATTTCAAGACGGAGACGCCCCACTACAGGGATTTTCCATGTGTTGCGCCTGAGGGCTTGAAGGGCGTTTATTTTCACATTATCATAAAGAAATCATCTTGTAAGTTACTGAGGTTCACAGGACAATTTACAAGTTGTGTGCTCTTCGTTTCGGGATCCGAACAGCTACCGTGGTATTACCGCATCATATCTGAGAGTTTGCACCGTCTTGTTGTTGACATCTATTTCGATGAGTCCTTGATGCTTCATCTAATGAGACCCTCACTAGAATAGAATACCAGGTAAGTAGGAGCGACTTTCTTTTCAAGTCTGTGCTGTTCCGCCAATGGAGAAAACCGCGGTTATTCATTCCCATGATTTATTTTCCTGGGTTACAGATTTAAAACAGACATAGTTCAAGTCCTACATCAAAAGACAAACTTCTCAGGGTCATGGACCAATTAACAGAGTTTTACTCCATTTACTCACAGTGGTGATTACTTGAACTTCATGGCATTGGCCTCCTTTCGGAAACTTCACATCCGTCCCTTCAGCTTTTTGAGAAGGCATTCAAAGTTGATACACCATCTGTCAATTGGGACGGAATGAATGCTTATATATTTACATTTACAATGTAATCTTTCAATATAAACCATATTTTTTGACGTTTATTTTAGCATAAACTCTGGCGTAGTAATATTGAAACGTGTCGTCCTAGTCCTTGTCATTCCTCCGCGAACACGCTCGCGTTTCTTTTTAACTTTTAACTATTACTTTTTAATTGCAAAGTTGTTAATCAACATGTTTAAGACAGCTTTTAGTCCATCTGGACCGAAGGTCCAAGGTGGACTTTTCTCATACAAATCCCGTCCGTCGACCGTCGTTAATTTTTGCTTTAAACGACATCTCCTCTGAAACTACTGGGCACATTTCCACCAAATTTGGCAGGAAGCTTTCTTAGGGAAAGGGGATTCAAGATTGTACAAATGAAGAACCTGACCTCCAGGGGACATGTTGGCGGGGTCAAAGGGGGTAAACTTGACAGTATGCCTTAAAACGACATCTCCCCTAAGACTATTGGACAGATATAAACCAAGTTTTGCTGGAAGCACCCTTAGGGGTAGGGGATTCAAGTTTGTACAATGAAGGACCTGACCCCCTGGAATATGTGGGCGGGGCCTAAAGTGGGGTAAACATGACAGTTTGCCTTTGAACGCCATCTCCTCTGAGACTATTGTGCATATTTCAACCAAATTTGGCAGGAAGCATACACAGGGGAAGGGAATTCAAGATTGTACGAATGAAGTCCCTGACCCCTCAGGTCGGTGGGTCCCAAAGGAGTAAATTTGACAGTTTGCCTTTAAACGCCATCTCCTCTGAAACAACTGGGCAGATTTCAACCAGATGGAAGTTAAGGCCCTATGGGCCTCTTGTTATTATTCATATTAAATATGTATAAAACCATAATTCGCTTATATTTATTTTCCCCAATCACTCTTTCGTTGCTAAGGAAACGTATGTACACCAGTCATTTACGTTGGCTGTTCCGATAAATACACTTACGGTGGCTAATTCAATTTCAATTTTAATTACTGAAAAAGGAATTTGTTGTGGAAATAAAATAAATGAAAATCCCTTTCTGGACGAGTTTTTTTTATATTTTTTAAGCTCACTGCATCGATCAAGACGCAGCAATAGCTTAGACATAAGAAATGTTCTGTATTTGTGTGGTTATGCTGGTTTCCTGTCAGTTGATGAAAGATAGACTGTTTCCATGGATGTCGACGTCTTATGGGTGCTTCCGATGAGAATATGTTTACGGAGTACTGTACAATATAAGTCCACTGAGTTCATGAGTAGCTTCATCGTTCCATTGGTCTGATCAAGACACATTAACATGGACAAACAAAGTGACATAAAAATAGTCTGCATTGGCTTTTTTCCGACGCGGTGAGAAGATATAATTCTGTTTCCGTAGCTACCGATATCTGGATCATAGATGATGACGGTAAGTACGTGTTTATAAAGTGTGACATAAGTCCAGTATTAATCGTTTTTATTTTTTATTTTTTCATTTATTTATTTGTGTGTGTTATTATCAATGGATATTTTAAATTCGATGTGCCGTCTGGCGAATAAAAGAAAAGTGACAGTATTTTTGCAGTTTGATGCGCCTTCTGGTGATCAAAATAACAGTGCAATTATTTTGTCGTTCGATGCCCCACCTGGTGAGTAAAAGGAGAGTGGCATTTATTTGGAAGTGTATGAATCGATAAGATAAACATAGCACACAGAATAAACAAGAGATAACATCTATTTGACTATATCTGATACTATCACCGCAAGATTAATCTCCATTGTGTTTGGTAATGTTCTCTGACAAACAAGTGTAAGATACGTAAGTTTTCATTTTAAATTCATTGATATATACTGCTTTGGTGATCTTACCGTGAAGTAATATTAGAATGGCAGCAAAATAGTGCAATTACAAATGTTCGAAACAACATATATTATAATTAAGATATGCATTGTTTGTTGTTGTTTTTTTAAATTGTGTTTATATAGATAGACAAATAAGGTTCGAAATGGTATGAATAAATGAAGAAAAAAAGTATCGATAGATACATTTATCAATTGATAAAAGACCAACAAATTTTGTCTAAAGGAATGATGTCTGAATACAAATAGATGTTCTTATTTTGTTTCTTTTTAAGCATGGCGACAAAGCAAGCACGACATATATTTGTACAAATGAAGAATCTGTTTTTTCAACCTGGATGTTTTTCTTCGCCGGTTTATGGATACGCAGCTGCACGCCAGTTTTCTACGACACGAAAACGGGGAAAATGTTGTCACACAAAAAGTGTTAAATGTGCTTATAATACAACGGTGGTGAACGAGCAAGCACATGAAGACATAAAACCTTTTCGTGATATACCAGGATCACGTGGATTGAATCGTGTGCCAATTCTAGGAACGATATTGGCTTTCTATCCATTCAGTAAGTCCAAATAATAATGCATAGCAAATAGTTACAATGCTATAAATTATTTTTAACTTTACAAGTACATTCTTATAAATACAGTTTCTTATATTAACAGATAATACCCATGAAAGGACAGGGAAAGAATAATATGAATTGAATTTTCCCCACCTTTTTGCTTAATAGAAACATCTACATGTGCTACCTTTTGAAAGGAAACTTAATTCGATCAATCAGCAAATGACCTTATATTTCTTTTAATTGTTTATTGCATATGACCATCATATTTTAAATAACACTTTGTTTCCTCTGCTCTGGTTTAACTAGTCATTTTTAAATTTATTTTTTCCGGTGATCTTATATTTGTTTCCTGTATATATAAATGAAACAAATGTGAAGTTCTGCTACAATAACAAATAACACAATTAAAGTAACAGATAACAAAACAAGAGCTGTTGGAGAACAGCATAGCTCGCCTATTAAAAACATTTTTGTAACGAGAAAGTATTGTAATGGGGCCGTTACAGTATTGCCCATCTTAGATAGTAGATCTGGAAAAAAATCACATGTTGTTGACTTCATATTGACCTAATATATCTGAGTACCAAATTTGATCAAAATCAGACAATATCTAAATTCTGACCGATCAGAGGCCTCAACCTTGGTTAATGCATCAAAAACAAGATGCTCATTGTGCCTTAACGTCAATCTGGTTGAAATCTGCCCAGTAGTTTTGGAGGAGATGACGTTTAAAAACATACTGTCAAGTTTACCCCTTTTGGTCCCGCCCACTTGTCCCCTGGGGGATGGGTCAGGGACTTCCTTTTATACAATCTTGAATCCCCTTTCCCTAAGGATGCTTCCTGCCTAATTTTGTTGAAATCTGCCCAGTAGTTTCAAAAGAACTAGAACTTGCCCAAAAACTTGAACCTTTAGAACTTGTCCAAAAACTTGAACCTTTAGAACTTGCCCAAAAACTCAAACCAATTCCAAAAGACTTGTGTTTTGGACCAATAATAAGCAAATGTGGTCCAATCTGTTGCTAAGAAACTTCCAAGCAATCGCTGTAACCATATTACAATGTAAAATTAATTTAAAATTTAATTTTAACCAAGTGGAACGCCGATGTCGAGGGTACTGCTATAGCACCACTAGTCTTCGAATGGCGGGCTAAAAAGAAAAATGAAAATGAAATAATATTTTGAAAATGGAAATTATATCTACATGAATTATTTCAGTATCGGAATTATATTTAAGAAACTCGTTATCGCGTTATGATAATTTGTCTGCACGCCTGTTCAGAATTATGGCACCATAAACGTCAACAGATAACAGTTTAATGCTTATATTTTCATTTATTTTATTTCCACAACAAATTCCTTTTTCAGTAATTAAAATTGAAATTGAAATTAGCCGCCGTAAGTGTGTTTATCGGAACAGACAACGTAAATGACTGGCGTATATACGTTTCCTTAGCAACGAAAGAGTGCTTGGGGGAAATAAATATAAGCGAATTATGGTTTTATACATATTTAATATGAATAATAAAAATGGTCTCAAACATGTTAATCAACAACTTTACAATTAGAAAATAACAGTTAAACGTTAATAAACGTGAAAGTGTGCGCGGAGGAATGAACAAGTACTACGGCACGTTTTCAATATTACTACGCCAGAGTTATGCTAAAATAAACGAAAAACTACTCTCTTACTATCTTCTACCATTTATAATCGACGAGTGCTATAACATTCCTTGCTTCCATAACTATATATGAAACATAACCTATTTTAAATATCTATCATTATCATATATTGCTTTTACAAAAATATTTATATAATTTTGGGATGTTTGTATATTTTAAGATACCAAATGTAACTACTTTTAATATATGACGAAGTACTCTGTTCAGTAGTAAAATTTCTAATACCAATACATGGTAATATCGGTCTCTCTCTTTCTCTCTCTCTCTCTCTCTCTCTCTCTCTCTCTCTTACATTAACATAAAAACTCAGCTATAAGGCGTGTGGATCAGTGTATGTATGAATTATATGTTAACAGGTTAGATAGGATGTATGTTGAGCAAAAGTGTGAGAACATGTCTTTTTGAATAGATGTATAATTGTTAACATGTAAGCCAGAGCTCCCCATCTCTGGAATATGTATGGTGCTGGGGCAAAATAAAAAAAAAATAAAAAATAAAAAAAAATAAACGACAAACAATTTCTATTAGAGAGAGTTCATCGTAAATGTAAATATTTAAGCATATCGCGCATTATTATATTTGTCTACACGCCTGTTAAGAATGATAGCACCATTTACGTCAACAGATAGCAGTTTAATGCTTATATTTTCATATTTTTTTCCACAATAATTTCCCTTTTCCGTAATTAAAATTAAAATTGAAATTAGCCGCCGTAAGTGTATTTATTTATCGAAACAGCCAACGCATATGACTGGTATAGATACGTTTCCTTGGCAACGAAAGAGTACTTGGGAAAAATAAATATAAACGAATTATGATTTTATACATATTTAATAGGAATAATAAAAATAGTCTCAAACATGTAAATCAACAACTTTACAATGAAAAAATAACAGTTAAACGTTAATAAACGTGAAAGTTTGCGCGGAGGAATAAACAAGTACTACGACATATTACTACGCCAGAGTTTTGCAAAAATAAACAACAAACAATTTCTGTTGTTTATATAGAGAGATTACATCGTAAATGTAAATATTACAAATAACATATAGAGAGTAATTAACTCTATAAGCAAAATGTAAACGTTATAAATAGTTCAGATGCAAAAAACGTTAAACATAAGAATTATTCACATCATGTACGCAAGATTTCATATCATTTGAAAAATACAAAAAACAGGTTCGAATGAAATTAAAAATTGTATAAGAATTATCAATTTTTTAGAAAACATTCTGTAGCGTAGACGCTAAGATTAAAACTTAATCAAAAGTATTATTAGTGTTTGTTTGGCTATGCTTAGTGACTGAATAGGTCAATAAACACTATAGGGTATTCAATATAATAATCAAAAAGAAGCTAAACCGAAGGTCGGGGTAACCGGGAATTTCAAGAATACATGAAAAATCAAACTCGTCCTCTATATCATTGTGATCGCAAACAATTAAAACTTTATATAAAGCAATAAATACGAAAAACCAAGACGATATTCTAAAGTTGTAAGTCCATTGACATGGGCAACAAAAGGAAAGCGTGGGACGCACACAGAAAAAAGAATCAAATATACATGTATAAACTAAAATAAGAAACATCACAATTTATTAAACAAGAGGCCCATTGGGCCTTAACGTCCATATGGATTGGAATTTGAATACTTTTGACACCAGGGTCACGCCTTGAACAAAGTAGGTTTTCCGTGCCCTAAACATACTACAAATCAAAGTATTAATCCCCTTTTGGCCCTTCTAGTGACTACCATGGGGCCGAGCCACTTCATTTGAACAAATCTTATACCTCTTCCCCTCGGAATGCCTTCTTCGAAGTTTGGATGGAATTGGTTAAGCTGTTTTGGAAAAGAGGTCAAAAATGTGAAAAGTTAACATATTTGCTATATATATGGTGTTGAACTTTGACCTCAAAATGCGTAGCTTATTTTTGACCCAAGGATCATGCCTTGGAACAAACTTGGTTCTCCGTGCCCTAAAGTCACTACAAACCAAAGCATTAGGATCTAGGCCATCTAGTTTATTAGAATAAGATTTTGAAATTTTGTCAAATTTTCCCCCTTTTAGACCCCAAAGTGGCACCCTCGTGGTGCCGAGCCCCATTATTTGAACAAATATGAACCCCCTTCCCCTATGGGAAGACATCTATCAAGTATAAATGAAATTGGTCAAGTTATATTGGACAAGAAGTCAAAAATGTGAAAAGTTATTATATTTGCTATAGTATTATAGTATTAAACTTTGACCCAAAAATGCGTGGCCTATTTTTGACCCCAGGACCACGCCTTAAACAGACTTTTTTCCAGGCCCTAAAAATACTTCATACTAAAACATTAAGCTCTAGGCTTTCTAGTTTATTATAAGAAGTTTTTTGAAGTTTTATCACATTTTCCCCCTTTTGGCCCCTAGTGGAGCCCCCTGGGGCCAAACCCTTTAATTGAACATATCAGAATCACCTACCCCTATGGATACCTCCTACCAAGTTTGGACGAAATAGGTCCAGTGGTTTAGGACAAGAAGTTGAACATGTGAAACGTTAACATATTTGCTATATTTTATATATATATATAAAGTGTTGAACTTCGACCCAAAAACGTGTAACCTATTTTTGACCCCAGGGTCACGCCTTGAACAAACTTGGCTCTCCATGACCCTTCATGCCGTGCCCCATCATTTGAACAAATCTTAACCCCCTTCCCAAAGGGGTGACATCTACTAAGTTTGGATGAAATTTGTCCAGTAATTTTGGACAAGAAGTCAAAAATGTAAAAAGTTAACATATTTGCTATTGTGTTGAACTTTGACCCACAAACGCGTAATCTATTTTGACCACACGGTCACGCCTTGAACAAACTTAGTTCTCCATGCCGTAAAATTGCTACATACCAAAACAATAAGCCCTCGGCCTTTTAGTTTATTATTAGAAGATTTTTTGAAGTTTTGTGAAATCTTCCCCTTTTGGCCCCCTAGTGGTGCCCTTTGGGGCCCATCCCCTTCATTTGAACAAATCTGAATCGCCTTCTTCTAGAGATACTTCCTACCAAGTTTGGATGAAATTGGTCCAGGGGTTTAGGAGAAGAAGTCGAAAATGTTAAATGTTAACGACGACGGACGGACGACGGACGAGATTTGTATGAGAAAAATCCACCTTGGACCTTTGGTCCAGATGAACTAAAAACTAAAAGCGAAACCAGGTGCTCGTGATATGGTAAGCGTTTTCTGTTCAGTAGGATTATGCTTGCATTCTTTATTTTTGCTATATGTTGCCGGTCAGTAATATTTACCAGCTTTTTCCAAATGAAACTGCAGTTTAACACTATTAGCAAGATATTGGTAAAAACACTCCATCGAAGATGGGGGGATTTTTTTTAAATGTTCTTTTTTAAAATACATAATATATGGGTTTAAAAAAGAAGAAAAAAATCATTGTAGTATCTCGCTATCTTTATCAAGCATATCGACTGTAATATACAGTTATAGAGATGCCTCGATTTAATCTATTGTTGACATTTACGTTGGCCCGATTTGACCATGAAGATTCCGAAAATAGATGATAAGAGGCACTTAAGATAGACGGTAATGGATAACCACTAGAAATAGACATGGATTTCATGTGCAATATAAAACTATGAACGGATCCAAACAAATTATCCGATAAATAATGCGTTTATATAGATAACATATTCCAAAATCCCCCTCTTAAAGAACCCAAGACCTGAAAACAAGATAACTAAGGAAGTTCACAAAGATAATACATAACCTTCCGTCAAACTTCAGTACCGTAGATAGCACTATCATACCACATACCGTTGAACGTGTATTATTAAAGATCGGGTATTTTTATGTGCTTTAGTCTTCCTATGTTATACTAAAATAACATGACCATGGAACATGTATTTACAAATGCGTTCTACTAATGCACTCAAGTCATTATAGTTTCATTTTTCACAATGAAATTTGATTATAAACCACAAGCGCATCTCGGAGAAATAAATCTTAGTTTGAAGAGTGTTGTTTTATAAAAAAAAAAATTTACACGCGAAAATTATTTCTAATTAAAATATTTTTTTTTTGCGAATAACAATAAGCAATTTATTGATTTTAACCATACATTTACTAAATGCAATAAAGTTTACATTTTTTAGAATACGAAATAAATGTATTGAAAGTACATGGGAAAATGCGTCAAATTTTGCATCGTTCGAACGAATTTGCGCAAGAACTTAAATATACAAGTTATCCAATGCCTCTCCGTGGGTCAATATAATAAAATGGTAAAACAATATGCAATCATAATATACTTACACAGAAGACGGCCGAAAACATTATTATTTGTCCTTATTATTAGTTTCGGTTTGTCAATAAAAGTTTCACAAATATATATTTTCAGCAAACAATAAAAAATCTCATTTACATAAGTATTTCCATGGACTCCATAAGAAGTACGGGAAGATGGCGAGATTCACCCTTGGTGTAAATGAGGGTGTAATCTTATTTGACCCCATACTTATTGACACCGCTATAAGGCACGAGGGTCAGTATCCGTTACGTATAGGACTACCAATACTACAGACATATGCAAAACGTAACGATTACCAGTCATTCAGCATCAGGTTTGTAGCTTGAATTCTTAAGTGTAGCCATTTATTGGCTTTATATATTTTGTTTATCCCTTATGTCTATCATAATGTTAAGTAGTTCCTCTCAGGTTTTGGGATGCAGCTGAATAAACACAAACTATGATGTCCATGCCGATGAGATATTTTGTGCCAAGTTTGGTCAAATTTGATCCTTCATTGTTTGATGTTTGTTTATTGGGGTTTAGCGTTCCTTTAACTCATGTATAGGTCATATAGAGACGGTGTCTGCTTGCGACAGTACGCACTTATGGCGGGTATTGCAAACGTCCACCTATAGTAAACATTGTCCAATTGGGAAAATTATGTATATGAACAAAATGAGACAAAACACGGTCTCAGGGGCAAATGAAGATCTTTGGGTTTTAATGAATGTATAGTGGACGTGGTCATGCCAAATATAAAGCGATCGGTTTAACTAACTATAAATGATATCTAAATTACCACGAAGACTCCAATATTCTAAATACTTATTTTGTATTATTATTTGGTATGGTTTTTGTACATCATAGCCATCGTGAATATTTTTACACCGTTTCCCCCTTTAGCTCTGTAGCCTTGGTTTTTCTGAAATCTTGTCTATTCAAAATTAATTACGACAGCTTAGAGCAAGATCTTGGGTTCGGGACGGGTTGTCTCACACAGAGTTTTGGCTCCTTCCTCTTATAAATATAATATTTATCGGAGGTATGATTCAGATTGCATTTTGTATTAGTGGTATATACACTTGGGACCGATTGTACTGTTGTTAGACTCATTACCTTAGAAAAGTAATATTTTTCACATTTTAATTTTGCAACTCTCGCACATCCACTGTTGATAGCTTGTACAGTTACAAAAACATACGTCTGCTTATTCTTATATGGCAGGAGTGTCTCGCACAGAGTATCGGCTCTTCCTATTGTAAATATTAAATTAATTGGAGGCATGTTTCGGATTGCATTTTTGTATTCTTATATCACTTTGGAGGTCGCCTCTGCTGGTGGCCTAGCCCCGAGGGTAATCGTATCCCAGTAGCATTATGCTTCCGAACACTGAACCTTTCCCGAGGGGCAATTACTGTATGTGAGGCACGCTGTCATTTATTCCCGGTCCATAATGTTCTGCCAGTCAGTTTTGAGTTATGGGCGTAAGAGGACACAGTTTCATACCTACCTGTATTCTAAATGGTTGTGTTTGATATTTTGACTCTTTCTGTATTGTAAGTAAGGCAGTCCGTCCGTCAGTCCGTCTGTCTTTTGATAATATTTAAGTCTATATAAATTAAAACCTCACCTTTGCTGGTGAGGACTGGGTTATCCGAAACAAGTGTCCAGAGGAATACGTTAAATAATTCCTATTCTGACTACGCGCACATTTAAAAAAAAAATTGGCAAGACAATCTTATGTTATTGTTGTTTTGTGCAGCCATCATCACCATCCCTTCCTCCTCCCCTTCTTTGGCTTTGCAGCTTTTGTTTACCGAGGTCTTGTCTATTCCAAATTCATTTTCTCTGAAGAGTCTTTTAATGACTCCTGCTTCAAAGCTAGACCTGGAATTCGGAACGGGGTGTCTCACACAGAGTATTGACTCTTTTCTCTTGTAAAAATCATATTTATTGGAGGCAAGTTTCAGATTGCATTTTTGTTTTAGTTAAGTATGGTGATAGAGTGTTAGGAAATTATTGTTAAGAAAAAGTTTACTATATTGTTGTCGGTGCTCTGCAACATGAAACCGTGTAGAAACTTCTTATTGTTGATCTCAAATCGGCTATACTGTAGGTTTAGAATAAGATTAACATTCATAATATTTTGAAGAAAAAAGTCTAAATGTTTCAGACAAGGCGAGGATTGGTATGTTCATCGAAAGGCTTTACAGGTTGGTATGTCAAAAAGCGCAGTGGTCAAGTCGTTGGATACTACCATCAATATAGCAGACGATATTGTACAGGAACTGGAGAAACACGCCAACAAACCATGTACAAACACAAAAAGAATCTTCATGGCATACGCCGCAGAAAGTATGTAATTTACAACTTAACTCTATATATCTTACAGCAAAGTTTACAGCATTTGAAATTTATACCCCTTTACCATTATTATAATTCCCTTAGCCCTTTTTAATTTGTTGAAATAATTTGGTATTGAGGAGTGTTCAACTATTCAATGATTTTTCCTCTTATTCATTCATATACAACTCTTTATTGGCCAAGTTATCATAGAGCATTATGACATTATATATGGGCATAGGACAGTATGTCCTTCCAACGTGTAACGTTACATGTTCTAGGTTTTTTTAACACAACCATTGATGACGTCAGTATTGGAACTAAACCTACACTCTGCAACAAGTTTTTCTGTCTTTAGCACGAGCCTTGTGATGAACCTTTGAAACAAAATTCACCCGACTCTGTAACCGCCATGTTGGTCGTTAGGACTGTGAATAAAGAAGATCACTTTATACCTACCTTCTCATTTAGATTATATGTTGTAGAGGCATTTACTATACTGGTTATTCTTATGTTCATACTTCTGCAGTAGTTGGTCCTGTTCCTTACAAAATTGTCGAAGTATCTTCACATCTTTATCACCGTTGCCTATTCAGTAGTAAGTTCGACGGTGCCATTTGTGTTACAACCATGCCTCGACTTTGACATAGGTCCACCTGCATATAGGTTGTCATGCCCGTTTTTATGTGTTTACCTTTGTAGCCGCAGCTGATATGATATTCAGCAAGAGGCTCCATCTGGTTGGAGGCGAACCAACAGACAATGAAGAAAGCAACCTATTCTTGGACAGTATAAACGACATGTTTTCTGTTATATCAGAATCTTTCTATACCATTCCCACATTCCTCCTCTTCAGGACGCCAGTGTATAACAGATTTGAAGCCGCCATGAACAATGTAATCAAGTGCGTAATAACGGTATACATTCTTAATCATATGTTAATAAACACTTTTATCACAAATAGAAAGGTAAGACAACTCTTATGTTTGGAAAACTTGCAACACATCTCCAGTTTAAGAGAAAAGTAAATGTTGGTCGGATACACGAGTCAGCGGGGTTTTTTAATTGAGATGGATACTGGACAGGTGTAAATCCACAACAGTAGCAAAAGTCTTGCCAGATAACCCAGGTGTCAAAAAGTCGTCCTCAACAGTAACAAGAGTCTTGTCAGACAACTCAGGTGTCAGAAAGTCATCCTCAACAGTAGAAAAGGAGCATATTAAACAGGTTTTGTAACATGAAAAAGTGACCCGCGTAGAAAACCTACCCGGGGTCATTTTTCTAAGATAGAAATCTTACCCGGGGTCATTTTTCACCGGCAAACCCTAATAGGTCAGGTACATACATATATACCCTCAATTGCTTTGTAAAAACGAACAGAGATGATCAACAGCCAACGTTTATTACCACTTTTAGGACCGAAATACTTCACATGAACGTACATTATGTAACGGTATATATCTGAGTTTCTGTAAAAATATCACTCTATCATTCTACAGATTCTGCAAAGACAGGATCAATGAAGCGAAAGAGGAACTAGAGAACAACCCAGAAAACATCAAGGACAACCTAATGAAGAAATTATACCAGACAGAAAACGTTGATAAGGCTGCTATAGACTCTATACTAGCTGGCTCATTGTTTGGTGGAATTGAAATGGTAACTATTCCTCTTTTAACAATCTAATCTTCAGATAAATACTGACATTTACATTGGTAACGTGGAATTTAGACTATTTCTCTCTGAACAACTTTAAGATAAATACTGTTGGCCACGCGGACTTCAATATGAGCTATCATTGGCAGACATTCTTGATCGCAGAATCTTTTATTGGTTCGCAAATCAATATTTTAATGACCTCTCATGGAAAACATTGGGTGCAAAAATACATTTGAAATTTAATTACTGAGTAAGATTTGACATCGTTTGGTTAAACACCTCAATATAATTTCTATAAACTATACTCTGTATCCGCTTATTATGTCCAACTGTATTTTGCCGTTCAATGCTTTACCTCTTACTAGATTGCTTCCAAACTTCGTAACTCTGCTACAAACATAAAATACAAGCTATATGCCAAATTTCAGCAATATTCGTCATCATTTTTAGATTTTCCCTATATAAGACTATAGAAAACAAAAACTGTCCAAAATATCTGAAAACGGCTATATAACTTTCAAGATTGTTTTAGTATAGAATATATAGACAAAATCTAAATGGGATGACGGATTATGCTGAAATCTGGTACAGAGCTTGTATTTTATGTTTGTAGCAAATTAACGAAGTCTGGAAGCAATCAAGTAAGAAGAAAAGCCTTGAACGGCAAAAATATTTGGTCATAATAAGCGATTACGGACATCAAATCTATCGTCAGTCAAATGAAAATGCGGCATAATCTACATCATTTCCAGTCACGAATGCTAAAAATAAGTTTTTGAACACATGACAATGCATACATGAATTAATATTATCATCTTGCATGCCACTGAAGATTTCACAGAATCTCACCTGGTTTTTATGGACAATTGGGATGAATCCTGACAAGCAAGAACGTTTGGTTAAAGAAATAATTGAGACTTGTGGAGTTGACGGTAGCCCAACGCAGAGAAATCTCGGACATATGCCATACCTGAAGGCCTGTGTGAAAGAGAATATGAGGTTATGTGGTTTGTTTTTCTTTCAAATTTCAGGCATTCTGGACAAAGTGTCTTATGTGAACTTTCCCCATGGAATTCACGTACTTTGTAGAATTTTAACATTTACGACTTCCTCTGCAAAATTACTGGACAAGTCTCATTCTAACTTTGTAGGAAGCATTCTTTGGGGAAGAAATTCAGATTTATCCAAATGATGGGGCTCGTCCTCAAGGGGAACCAGAATTCAGGATATTTGACAATATTTCAAAAATCTTCTAGTGTCAAAGGTTTAAGGTATATACGTAGTTACATCGGAGTATGGAGAACCCATGTTGTTCAAGGCGTGATCCTTGTGTAAAAAGATGTCAGAATATGGATCCGAAAATGAAATATGTACTTTGGTCCATTTCCACATGAGATTGTTAGTTTCATTAGTTGGATTCAAATAAAATCAAGCTTAGTATGATGTTTCCCTATTGGAAAGGAAAAACCTATTGTTACACACACTACTTTTTGTAATTGGTTCTGTCAGAAAATAATTTGGGTCAATGATCTTACATTCTGCCTATCCCCCTATTCAAACATGTCTTTATACATCTTTGG
>JAUMGZ010169924.1:0-15116 GCA_032359645.1 Pododesmus macrochisma | reverse complement strand
ATATCATAAAATGTAAAAATTAGTGAAATTATCTTAATTATTTTTTTTTCCACTAACAAGACGATAAAAATTTAATTATTTTTCAAAAATCTATTTGTTAATTATGTTAGAACATGCAAGAAAATATCCAAAAATTTTCTTCCAACGCTTTCTCGACCCGCGTATAAAATGTAAGTGTAAAATGCAAGAGTTAATTTATATCAAACTGGCCTTCCATACAAGACTGGTAATCCATGCGGAATCTACTTCTATTTCTTTTACACTTTGTACCTTTTCATACACTCAGTCCCAATTTCCGTTAATGTAAAAATTAAGACAAATATCTTCGAAACCTCTGTAAAAGCGATATTGCAAAATTAATCCAGGTCTTAGCCCAAAGAAAAAAAATAATTTAACCTTTTAGTTTTAAAAATTCAATTTTGTGTACAAATACAAAAATGCAATCTGAAACATGCCTCCGATAAATATGATATATATAAGAGGTCAGAGCTAATACTCTGCGTAAGACACCCCGTCCTGAACTAAAGATATTGCTTCGAGGCAGCAGTCATTAATGGACGCTATAGAGAGAAGGAATTTAGAATAGACAAGACTACGGTAAATCAAAGCTACAGAGCCAAAAGGGAAACGGTGACAGCAAATTCACAATGGTTATGATGTACAAAATTCATACCCAAACAATAATACAAAATAGTCTTGCCAACATTTTAAAATGTGCGCGTAGTCAAAACAGGAGTTTTTAAACATTTCCTTTGGACACTTGTTTCGATAAGTTCTCATCAGCAAAGGTGACGTTAACATTTATATAGAATTAGTTACTATCAAAAGACAGACAGACGGACTGATGGACTTACTCACAATAAAGAGTCAAATATCCACCAGACACACTAGTTTAGAATACAGGTAAGTATATAAAACTGTATCTTCTTAGGTCCATAACTCAAAATAACTGGAAGAACGTTATGAATCAGCAATGGCTCCTCGGGAAAGGTTCAGTTCAGCAAGTGTTCAGAAGCAAAATGCTACTGGGCTACGATTACCCTCGGGGAAGGCCACATGCAGAGGCAAACACTCAAGTGCTAAGGATACAACAATGCAGTTTTGAAACATGCCTCCGATAACTTTGATATTTATAAGAGCAAAGAGCCAATACTCTGCGTGAGACACCCCCGTCCCGAACCCAAGATATTGCTTCGAAGCAGCAGTCATTAATGGACGCTATCGAAAAAATGAATTGTGAATAGACAAGACTACGGTAAATCAAAGCTACAGAGCCAAGGGGAAACGGTGACAAAAATGACGGCGTGCCTCACACAAAGCAATGATTCATCGGAAAAGGTTCGGTATAACAAGAGTTCGGAAGCAAAATGCTAATGGGCTACGATTACCCTCAGGGCTAGGCAACCTATTCCTCTTTATAGTTAGGCAAGATACGTAGATTGCTTTTTCGCCTTATTTAAGTGTCACTGTCTACCCACTAGTTCAATCCAAAAATTGAAATCCAAAACATTTTGTATCAGGATAAAAAAGTATCTCAAAGAACCTGGAAACAATAATATGAAAAAAGTATAATTCTTTTATCTTTTATAAAACATAGAAATTTTGTTATGAAATATCTCAACAAAAAGTAAGATAATCTGCTATCCGCCGAATGCAAGATTCGCCAAGTAAATTTTGAACTATTACTTTTATAAAAGAAACCTTCAGTATATTTTTGCTTCTTTGTATGTGAGAATGTAGATTTCTCATCTGTAGTGTTGGGTAGATTTCTCATCTGCAATATTGGGTTGATTTCTCACCTGTTATAAATATATTTCTCACCTGTAATGTTGGTCTTTGCGTCAATTGATGAAGTATCGTCGTGTTTTCCTCCACAAAGTATTGAATACTGAAAAAGACGTATATATAGAGATAACAAGGGTACGTGGTTCAAAAATGTATTTGGGAAAAAGCGTTTGTTCGACATAGTCAGACATACTTACAGTTTAATACTATGAAAATAAATATATTGTCTCTAAAAACTGGGTATATTATCTCCAATAAGGACGACACAAGTCATACTGAATGAGCTTGTAAAAGTTTAGCAATTTGTAATGTATCCTAAACGAAAGGCCGAGACGCTATTAAAAGCAATAAGTCCGTGCACACTAATAAAATAAAGTTTACAGAGGTAATTTTGACCATATTCTGATTTTACATATTTACATTATTGTAAGCGCATTTGTGAAACTTTTGGTTTGCTCTTTGAATAGCGTTTTGGTTTTTCGTATTTTAAAACTTATTTAGGTTTATTAGTTATGTGCTGAACGTGGTAATTATGTAACATATCCCGGACCACAATGAGTTGTCGGCTTACTGATTTTGTGGCAGGTTGCATTTCCCCAAAGGTATGGCTCTCTTTAGGTAAATCAGTAAAAGCAAGAACTTGTCCAACTGACACGTGGAAAGACGCCCATAAAAGAACAAATATAAAACTAAAAAGGAAATATTGTGTACGCCTCAAAAATATTTCTTTCGGTAACACACGTGTAGCTGGAAGCATTCGTTATATTGCATGTCTAGCAATGGATTTTGAAAATATCTTTTCTTACCTTCTTAGATAACTTCAGCAGCTTGTGTAGTATTATGATTCCAAGTCTACACAATTGTTGATCTGCCAAGTGTCCTTCTTTGAACAAAGATATGGCATCAAACCGTAGTAACATCACATTCAAAGGTTCATCATATGACCTGAATCAAACGTAGAATGATATGAAAAAATAACGTTAAAACAATGGTTTGAAAAGGGTTTAATTTAAAACAAGGCTGAAGTGAGTATACTTGTAAGATTGAAGAATTTTAAGGTACATGTATGTGTGTGTTGTGGGGGAGGTGTATGGATGATATTGATTGTATGCATATGTGTTGATGGTATGCCTGCATGTATGTATGGAATGCATATTGCTTTACTTAAACAATGATGCTGCGAAATCGAAAAGATATCATTCAATAAGAGGCTCTGATCGCTATATGTGCTCGAGATTGTCCACGTAAGACATAATTCAGAAAAAAGGAACATGAAAGGAAGGCGTTAAATGTATAACACAAGGAGAAATAAGATCAATAGACTAAATAAAGATTGTTGACAAAAAAAAAAACAATAGCCACCACCTGAATGAACTAGCAAAGTGAGACGAGCATAAACTGAAAACTTATTAAAGTATTTGACAGAAATAGTGTTCTGGACTTACAGTTGGGCGTAAAATTAAGGAAAACAAAAAAATCATAAGCATAACACGTTGGAATACGTTATTTCTAATTTTACTTCTATTGAAAATTATCACATCAAGGTCAACATTTAAAGATCAAAAGATTTTCGAGCATTAAATATCAAACAGTAAATAAGATATAACAAAATATCACAACGTAGAAAATACGAATATCCAATACGATGTTAAACAGAGGTTCTGTAACGAGTTTTATAAATCTCATATGCAATGGAAACGACTTTCAGATTCTTTTTATCATAAAAGCATTCTTTTTGATTTTATCATACGAATGCTTTCAACTGTGTGAAAATTAGCACCGAAATGCCTTCCCATAACAATTAATTATTACGTCAAACCACTGTCTGAGACGTCATTTTCGAGTCAAAGTCAATCAAAACAGGATGGATGTGTGCCATGAAGCCAATGAAAACGGCCAGAGGTTATATGTAACGTGTTGCATATTATATAATTATATAATGGCTTTATGCAATTGAATAACACTATAAGCATATGATAAAAGGCTTAATTCCATTCACTAAGATGGGGAAAATGTGACGCCAAAGTAAAATTCAAATACACAAATATACAATTATGAACCTCAAACTAATAATTATTTTATTTAACTTAAACTTACATTGAAAGAGGAGTTTCGAATCCATTAACCAATTTGTCGAATGAAGTTCGAGGATTTGGGAGAAAGCTTGCATAAATTGGCTGACATAATGAAATTACGTTTTCTTTTTCTTCTGGTACGTTAACATTTCCTTCCAATTGCCGTTTCTGTAGTCGAATTGCTGCAATATGTACCCATTCATTAGGTATATAGGACACACGAGCGCCTAATGCACCTATAATACTGTGAATAAAAATGAAAATAGTAACAAGACGACCATGGGGCATTAACGGTCATTCGATTAAGCCAAGTCGAACATTTTATTAGCTATGGTCTATATAAAGATTATAAACATTGGGCATATATAACTCTGCCCAGGAGCTGTTGATATGAATTTAGTATGCAACACTCCACTAAGATATTAATGTAAACAAACATCACAACCCTAAGTCGAAATCCAATCAACGTTTTCTTAACAAGTCTGAAAGGGAACCATGCAAAAACATATACATGATCAAGTTTCGTGAATATCCGATCAATGCGCGCGTACGGTTCGTGAAAAGAAGTCGAAAATGTCTCGGCCAATCAGATGTCAGGGCAGCCATATTGGATGGGGTTTGTCAGCGTCGGACATAAAACTGAAAGGGAACCATGCATGGAACATCTACATCATCTTTCTGGAGATCTGATCAATGGTAATTGACAAGAAGTCGAAAATGTTTCAGCCAATCAGAAGCCAGGGCAGCCATATTGGACGGGGTTCGGCAATAAAGGACACAAATATGAAAGGGGACCATGCAAGGAACATCTACAGGAAGTTTTGTCATAACTGAAATACAAACTGTTAACCGTTTTTAGTTTACAAGGAATTTACATGATAAAGAAGCCTATGTCAACTAATGCACCCACTAGTGGTTCATTTATACACATATATTGTTTCTGTTCTTAATATTGTAAATATTGATTCAAGGTTCATGCATATCAAGTATGTAAGTAATCGGTTTGTGCGAACAATACAAAAATGCAATCTGAAACATGCCTCCGATAAATATATTTTTTAAAAATGAAACTTATTTTACCGCTTTTTGCCCTCTTGTTGGCCCCTATGGGGCCAGCCCCTTTTTATTCACAAACAAAAAGCAGCTACCTACCCATAGGGATACTTTCTACTAAATTTGGTTGAAATTGGCCCAGCGGTTCTGGTGGCGACTTTTTGATGAAGCTATAGTTTGTCAAAAACGTTTGTTCTGTTTCTCCTATTTCTTCTTGTTTTGAGAAAATGTGAAGAAAATACCCTATGTCGATTGAAGCAAGTCAGGAATATCGTAGACTATGTCGACTGAAGCACCCTCTAGTGGTTTCTTTTTACACAAATTTTGTTTTCGTTCACAATATTTGTAATCATTGACTCAAGGAACATGCATATCAGCTATGAAAATAAACAGAGTATAGATTTTGAGAAGGTGTTTTTTTTAAATGAACATAAGTTTACCCCTTTTGCCCCCTTATTGATCACCTATAGTGGCAATTACTTTTAATTCGCAAAATTGAAGCAGCTGCTATTGGTTGAAATTGGCCCAGCGGTTTGTAAGAAGAAGACTAAAATGTGAAACGTGTATGGACGACGAAGGACAAAGACCGATCATAGGCTAAAGATACCTAAAATTACCCACTACATGTAACGAACAAAAATGCATTATACATTGACCTACTTGACTATCCTGATAACCTTTTTCAACAATTAAGCTAATACTGTTTATAATTAAATTTTGTTCAATAAATACAAAAAATATTTGAGAAAACGTGCATGCAAACTTTAACTTGCAACGAAAACACCAACAACAACATGGCGTTAACGACATAATTTAAAAAATCCCCAATCTTCTAAAAACGATGGAACAACCGGTAAGGTGCACAACAGCATGTACTGATTTAGTTGAAAGATGTGTGTCTAGGCATATTGGACACACCAATAAAGAACCTTATATCCAACCCCCAAGTGGTACATGACCTAGATGTTGAATCTATTGATCTACAATGTATTATCCACAGTGTGTGGCTTTATTGTGCTTAGATACGTCAATTTGTGCTTCCAACTGCCTTTCATAATACATAAATATGTAATACTCATTTAGATATTGTGTGGACAATTGATTTGGACGGTTGGTTGCTAAGATGATTGACAGCGCTAGGAAGTGTATTTACGATTTGTTTTTAAACATATGTCCATAGTTAAGACTTCTTGGGAAGTGGGAAGGTTGAGACCCATTAACCGGTTTTACCACACCGCCTGGTTTTGTGTTGGGTGGCCGTCCTAGGTCAATCCGCATGGATAACTAGTTTTGGGGATTGTTTTACTTCGTTTTATTCTGGTGCTTAATTGTTTGATGCGAATATTGTTGGTTTGTCAATGTCTCTTGTTCTGTTGATTCGACTGGTCCTGTTATTTGTCATTGTAATTTTTGTGAACACGCATTCATAATAGGGATGCAGAATTGTTCTCTCGACAAATGTTTCGAACAACATAGTCAACGTCAACAGATACGAAGCTATAATATTTACTTTATATAATCAAAAGACTGCCTACCGGAATGTTTCAATTAAAATAAAAAAGCCCAAATATCAGTCAAACGAGCACAATGTGTTAGAATTCATGCAAGTATGACAATTTTTCTTCTATAGTTAATAATATAGTAATAACTGAAATGCGTTTTTGGGCATATAAGTCTGACAAAAATCGCCAAAACAAAACATATTTGTTGGCACGTGCACTTCTGTTCCAAGGTGAAAACATCTTTTGAAGCAGCCATTTACGTTTATGGAACAAAATACTAAAGAAACTATAGCATATAAAACTACCAGCTGCAAACTGGGACAATCTGCAGAAAAATATATTCAACGGGCGATAAGGAGAAAAAGAATTAGACAACACAGGACTTAGAAAAAACAAACATTTTGGAGAAAAAAACTTTGGTACAACATAATCCTCTTAACAGCCTGTACAGGCAACCACTGTACGTCAGCAGAGAAGATGTTGTAATATAATTCTATATAATCTTATATTAAGACTGACTGACTAAATGGTAACGAAAAGTTGTTATGATTTAATTGATAGTGGTAAGAACAGTGGCACCTAGTTCCTGTGAAGTATAGCAATGGTCAACACTTTAGTAGAGTACAATGTATGTGTTGCGTGAAGAAGAGCGTCGTACTACAATTGGCAAATAATTTAGAAACCAGACGTATAATTAATACATAAAACAGTACATTTAAAACATTTCATACCTGTTCAGTGACGTAGCCATTTCTACTAATTGAACTGTCTCTGTATCTTTGTAGGTGAGAATAAAACAGGTGACTATTCTTTCAAGGTCTGCAAGACGCATTTTTAATGTTTCTGTGTTTTTAACGCCGTTCCCATCTGGTCCAAAATGAAATTCTGTTAAAATACATGTATACAGTAAACAGAAAAAACATTAATTATTACATTGTTATGTAGTATATACTAAAAATCAAGACAATATTTAAACGTTCATGAGCAAGCCAAATGAAACGGGGACTTGCACAGAAAAAATACAATCATTAATCTTAAAAGGAAAGACATGAACTGCTACTAAAAATCCAGCAGTGAAGGGAGGTGTCGGTGAAAAGAGTAAGTGAGTCTTGCAACACATGTGAACGGCCGTGATGTATAAGTTATTACACAGATTACAAAACAAGAAGAAATAGAATCAAATTGTCAAAATTTATTAACAAACAAACAATAGTTTCATCAATAAATCAACACCTGAATAAACTAGCAAAGTGAGACGGGCATAGAAATGACGTCAAACCAAGCAAATTGGCGAGACGACTTCGCTAATGACCGAGGCCAAGTTCTAAATCAACCGTCATCGACAGACTTAAAGGGGAAAATGAATTTAGTATAGACAAGACCTCAATAAATCAAAGTTCTGAAGCATACGATAAAACGTTTATAATATGACTTTTTATGTCAGACTCCTTTTCCGCGGCCCTCTGGATGATATTAGGTCTCAGGATGATAAAAGCTGAATTGTTTAATGCGGCTTTTGATGGGTTGTCAACGTTTTTCGTTCTGTTGATTCCACACATCTTGTTTAATTCTGACATCATATTTTGTTAATTCCCATTTCATATATTTGTTCATATATTTGTTGCTTAGCTATACCATCATTATTGATGGGCGACTGAATAATGATGGTAGATAGTGTGACATTTTTATGATGATAGTTGACGTTAAGAGGACACTCCAACAGTAAATTGTATTTGAAGTTGCATTGCCAAGTACGAAACAATCTGGTAAACAGCCTAAGTTCGAGAACTCTTTGTTTACCATGTTTACAAAACTGACCGAATTGTGTGTACATATGTTTGCATAATATACACCAAGACTGAAGAAAGAATTTATTATATTTCTAATTACGTTTTATAACTACGACTTACAATATTCAAAAGTACTTTTGATTACTCAACCGAAGCGTGAAACAAGATGGCTGCTATCCATTTTTAAAGTGAGGGTTCCAACGGGGTAAATTGAGCCTCATGTTTACGACACAGGCTGGTAAAATGGAATATGTTTATTGTCAAGCCAGCCAAACAGAATCCTAAAAAAAAAATTGCAGTATGACACATGTATATGTCATAACTGTTATCTAATCTTATATCAATTTTAATGATTACATAACTTACTGCCAGCAAAGCATTTTACGAGAGTTAGTAGAATAGTTGCTGCGCTCTGTATTTCATGTAAAACACAAAAACGACGGACGTGCTTCAAATATAAATCTCTGTAAATGTAGCTGTTTTCAAAATCAACAAATAGGTTCCCTTTATCAATCTGTTCTGTATTGGCCCTAAAAGAGTATACATGAAAATTTTTCTTAGTTTAGTTCTTAATTAGTTCTTGTGAATGATACAAACAGCTGTTATACATGTATATATAAACGTGTATATTCTATACATTTCAATTCAACATTTAAACGAATACAAAACGAAACATACAGAGTAAAAAAGTGTATTAAGAAATTTTAAACAGGATAAATGTCTATTGGCGCACAGTTCTCATTCGATGTTTGGGCAAGATTTAAATATAAAAACCAAAACAAAAGGAAAGAACCCCACACACACAAAACCATACAAAATCCCAACAAGAAACAATAAAGACCAAAAAAGAGTTTTAAAAACGAAATAAGAACCAGCTCACACATATACAACAGTTTAGCTAGTATTATGTTTCATGACAACGGAACCATATCACACCATGTTGGTATTGTAGAACACATAATGTGTTCTTCCATTGTTTGTGTAAATTGTTTAAGCGAAACTCGATGCAGTGTCTCCTGGTATTCTTCTGAATTAAACGTTGGATCCGGAGCACCTAATTCCTTGGACAATTCTGAAGTAGGGTCTCGAACAGCATCTATAGGATAAATATTGCAAACATATGAAAGGGACAAAGGATAAAAAAAATATTATTGATGAACGTTTCGTTTTTCTACGATTACTCATGTTATGCACAGTGACATTCTTGCATTATATTAGTGTTAATAATATGCATTTTTAGTTCAACAATAGTTTATCAGTAAGGCTTTCTTTCACATGTGAAGTGTGAAGTATGATGTGTGAAGACTGGTTCACCATTTACCTATTTAATCAACTTTTTTGTTATCATAAGTTGATTTTCAATGTTTTATAGTTTTCTTGTTAGTGATTTGATTCCCCACTCCAACAACTACTGTGGGAATGTAGGGATATCCAAGCCAAAAACTTTAACAACAAAAATTCCCGAATGAACGTCCAAATTTCTTCCGAGCTGGTAGCTACAAATATACTTCTAAATAGTTTGTGATATATTTTTATGTTTTAAAATTGGATGCGATTTTGACGTTTTCCTTGGTCGTCAATATGTTATATAACAATTCCAGAGTTCGTAACATTGAACGTGTCTATTGAATGTAGCAAGTAAAAATCTTTCAAGATCTATTTTAAACGTTAAAAATCAAAAATATTAAACTCTCACCGTAATGTGTATACACTCTACCAAGCATCCCTGCCGGGTCTTCATTAACTGCAAACTGTACCAACTTCTGTAGTTGTTCTCGTGTGAGGACTGACAACGTGTCCGTCATTGGAGCATGGCATGAAACCTGCACAAGTTATGTAGTTTCAATAGTACTTTTAGAGCAATATTCATATTGTACATATATCAATACAATTTATTAAATATATTTTATTTTGCTCTGTGTCATTGGGCTTTTAAATATTTTGCTTTAACAAATAGATATACATGTTTAAATTATTCAAGTAAACTTTGACCTACAAAAATAGTAATTTATTCAAAAAACCAAGACTATATTCTAAAGCCGTAAGTCCATGGACATTGGCAAACAAAAGGAAAACGTTGGACGCACACAGAAAAATTAACTAAATGTACATTTATTAAGTAAAAGTAGAAACATCATGAACTTCTATTAAAAAACTAGAACAAAAGATTTTAGCAAAATGTCAAGGCTTTTTGGTGAGTAAAAACATTTACTAAAATGTCGTGTTTTGATTACATTTGTTGCTGTAGAATCTACTGAACTGCAGCATATATTTTAATTTTTGCTATCAATTTTATTGAAAAATTCTTCAAATTTGTCTGATTTTGTAATCTTGAAAACTTTATTCTCATATGGAAACGTTTATTTTTTGGAAAACAAGTTTGACACCATAGTGGTGTGCTTCCATCATACAGTGATACCATTGTAACGTCCCTTTGGCTTTGCTATAATTCAGATAAACATGACACTGGCGAGTTGGATTAAGACGAACTTTTTAGAATTGACGCTTGCAAATTGCGTGGATTTATTTTTACACATAACACATAAGTCTTTAACAAAAAGCAAAACATAACTGCAAGGTAAGTGTGCATTCCCCCTTTAATTAAGTAGAAATCTACCGTAGAACTCCGGGTTACTGAATCATGAAAAGCAGACTGCCATTTTCGGCCGCCGGATTTCAGAAGATGAGGTCATTTTTCACGACTGACATTTGAAACAACCTCTGCATATGTACGATTAGGAAAAAGATTGTTTGTCATGTTTTCTTTTTACCTGACAATGCTAGTTGTAACTTGAAGAAGGACAGGAAATCGAACAGACAATTTTTTACAAATACAATATTGTTACGATCCGCATCACCAAAACGTTTGGCAAAAGCGCTGGAGGAGCGGCGTCCGCAAGACCAAGACCACTACGTCTTCCGATTTCAATGCGCAATGCGCATGCCGACCCTTTTGTTACCGGAAACGAAGCAAAATCATGGTGTTTGTGTATTGAAAAATTGTATTGAAATACCACCTTCTTACCATAATAGAGCTATGCGGCTGCGATAGCTTCGCTCTATTAAATATTTGGAAGCTTAAAAAAAAAATTATTCGTAAAACCAAAATCGACAATATGCTCACGATGGGACATTGATTTCACTCTCTTAGCAATTGAGTTAAATTACATAATTCACTTTCAATATCTTAAATGAATGTATAAAACGTTGCCATATTACGGATCAAGTAAACAAATAGGCAACAGTGTTACATTTAGATCTATATATTGTACTATGTATTCATTTGAAACATTGTTCAGTTATAAAACAGTATATCTAATGCATTTCAAATTGATCTATAAATTTCAAAATTTAATGACAAAAGAGTGATCCCATTTTCTTAATGTCAATCAGTTTTTTTTTTATTAATTGAACCGTTTATTTATGCTTACAAAAGTATTAGCTAAACCAAGCGAAAATTGAAAATGTTATCTGAAGTGGTTGTGCGTAAAGTGGGATTTGATTAAACTTAATTAGACTGAATGTTACTGTACACTCAAATATACAAAAGCAGACACCTTTCTTTATTTTAATTTAGATGGACGAAATTTGATTTTAATCTAAGTAATAAATCATAATCGTATTAGGAATATTTCATCTATATATGGCGCCCTTCTAATCAACTTTCCAATGTTTTAACTTGATCCAGTGATTTCATAAGTCTCGAAAGCGAAGAAAGGGACACAAATTAAGAAGGTGTTCTCTTAATATGCACAATATCAGTCATTAGATATAATTCGTGTCAATTTACTTATTACCGTATCGACGTCGCTTCTTTAGACACATTTTCCAGTGTTCGTTACATTATATTAAAATTTCTTGAATTTAATTTGGAGAAATCTTTTTAAACGATCTTTTACGGGTTGTAACAAAAACAGAACGACACTTTTATGTTATATACCACTAGTGTAGGATGGGCTGCTTGAGAAATATAATGACTTGAACAAGGCATATTTGAACAATCTTCCGTGTCATAGGCCTACACCCGTGCAGTCAGATTCAGAATGGTATACGGGTGTCATTCTGTCTATTACATTAATTGATTTATTGCTATTTACAATTCACGAAATTAGAACAGCGATGATTTTTTTCTGCTCCAACGTGTAAGGGACTTGAGGTAGGAAAATATTTATATTGAGGTTTCTTTAAACATCAAATCTTGGTACATCTTCATGATCATCATGCATGCTCATCATGATTCATCATCGTCATCATCATCAAACTATATTCGTCTGTAATACTTTCGAAGTTTTGTGAAAATAGTGCAAATATGTTTTTGAAATTTCCTAGATGATAAAGATATGGCCCCATTTTCACAAAGCTTTCTTAACTTTAAGGAGCTCCTCAACTTTGAGGAGCAAATTAAAGTCTCCTATAAAATCTTGATGCATGTACATGTACAAAAAATGTAAACGATTCATGGAGAAAATAGACAGCTAATCTATTACATGTACAGAAATGAACATTTACACACATAACAATGTTTCTACAGTGAATGGAAATATACATCCTCAAAGTTGAGGAGCTGCTCAAAGTTTAGGAAGCTTTGTGAGAATGGGGCCAGATATTTTTGAACAAATAACACACTATTTATGTGATGTGACACTTTCCTTTATTATTATTAACTGCAGTACCACTTTGACATTGTACATTGGTCATACATTTAACACGTAACATTCTTATAACAATCTGCATTTATCTGTTGTCTACAACACTCTGTTGAGTAACGATATGATACATATATTTAAAGCACTCTATAATTGTATATTTTTGTAGCATGACGTGCCCATCTATTTTTTTTATTATATAAAATATTTATTATTATACCTCATTGATGGAAGAGTAGCGCTGTTTGGCTACAGTGTACCACATGACGGGGAAATAAAACATCGAATCTCCTTGGGGCGCGCGCTCCAGGGAGATTCGATGTTTTATTTCCCTGGAGCACGTGCAGCTCATTAAAGGATCAGTGCATTATGCATACTGTTACAGGCCTAGTTTTTTTCGGTTTAATAAACAATTTATGACCCCGTAAGCTTGGTGATTCGAAGTTTTATTTACCCTTAGCGGCCATATTCCCCTAGGTCCCTTTTATTTACCCTTAGCGGCCATATTCCCCTAGGTCCCTTTTATTTACCAATAGCGGCTATATATTTCCCTCGGGCTCCGCCCTCGGGGAAAATGACCGCTTCGGGTAAATAAAACTTCGAATCACACCGCTTACAGGGCCATAAAAGTATATTATTTATATAATGAAAAAATGAAATGAAATTTAGATTGTAGATCTGATATATATATATTTTACTTTGTAAACGAAGAAAAAACTACTTATTTAGCAATTTAAATTTCCATATTTTGTGATTGTAAACGATGATCCATCTCTCCTGAAAATGTGTAGTGCGTAAAGGGAGTTAACTCACAAATTAAATCTATATGACATTTGCCTGGTAATGTAAACTCCTTTTTACGTGTTTTTATTGGTTGACCTGCATTAAGATGCATTCTATTCTTATTGATTCTGACAAAAATACTCATCTGGCAATGTACATGTTTATATTATATCAACTATGTTAAATCGTTTGCTCTCTCTCTCTCTCTCTCTCTCCCTCTCTCTCTCTCTGTGTGTGTGTGAGTAAATAACCATTTTGACACAATACGGCATTTACTCTTTTTTCATAAAAAGCATATATATTAAACTTCAATTCAAAACGGTATTAACTCTTTTTCATAATAAGCATACATAGCTTTAAGTGTCTTAACACAAAATAAAATATTAATATTTACTTTAAGCCCGTTATGTAGTCCACCGTCCGTTCCAGTAATTCATGCATACATGTACATGCACCAAAACGTTGCAGGAGTATTCATAATTCAATACAATATATTAAGTGAACATAATTATATAGCTCATAACTCATCTATTGCCTTATTCTTTGGTACGAGGCGCCGTTATATGGTCTCATTCCTTCTTTTGATACAAAGAAGTGAATTCACAACATAAAAATATTGTTGTATAAATAATTTATTCAATTTAATGTATAGCTTTAAAAAAAACCCAATGGAAATGGATAATTTTTTATATCTAAACGTAATTTTCTTTCCCTTTAAATGATTACACTGGCTAATTCTTTTCGTGATGGTTACACAGCTAAACTGTGTGAATTCACATTTAGCTGAGGCACAATAGTGGTCAACACTTATACTTGCGGTCAAGCGTATATTCAACCCGACATTGGTTGAAGAAATGCATTGATTGAAATGTACTTACATGAAAGAAGGTGGGCGTACTTCAGCCATTATGATAACGTTGCCATGCAATGACGTCACAATGCTTCTTTAACTATGACGTCAACGCAACATGAACCCTGTGACCTATCAACTAATAGTTGCGGTTTTTGTTAATTTTAGAAAGTTTACAAGATTTCTTAAATAACGTATGCATACATTATGCTATGTATTTTAAGTATAAGAGAAATAATAAATTTGAATATTAAAGTACCTTATACATCTTTAGATAATGTTTATTATTTACATTTGTAAATATAATTTAATATTTTATGAGCTTATGAATTACATTGATAATCGTAGTGATATTTTTAGAAACTCTTTTCTTGTGTTCACGATCGCGAATGGGGTGAAAACATAAGTTATACACAAGCCTGTCAGAGGCATTAGAAGTTGAAAAAAGTATTACATAAATGGAAAAAAACCAAATGTTTTCACCAACGAAAATTAATTTTAAATGATTTATATGACGCAAAAAGAAAATGAACCAACAAATGTTAAACAAATTATGACCTCCTACTAAACATCGACACGAATGGTACCTTTTCCACTAAACTTTATGACAAACGTGACGACTTTAGTTTTCC
>JAUMGZ010169913.1:0-15117 GCA_032359645.1 Pododesmus macrochisma | reverse complement strand
TTTCCATTTTTAGTTAATAAATGTATATTTGTTTCATTTTTCTGTGTGCGTCCAACGTTTTCTTATTGTTTGCCAATAACCATGGACTTACGGCCTGGAGTATCGTCTTGGTTTTTCGATTTACTATTTTTTTTCTTCAAAGTTTTGCCAACCACGTGTAATGTTCATCATTTTATGATTCTATGCAATTTTAGTTCAGTCGTGATTTATTTTGTGTACGAAATCTGAGCTGCGCAATGAACTCTAACTCTAACTAGATTTGGCCTCCTTAACGTCCTCTCCGAAGACATGCTGATTTCTGGCCTCTACTTTCCAACCTTTCTGGCGGTAGATGCCCCTTCCAGAAACAAAACATCCCGCTTGCATAGCTCTCCAGGTCACCAAAAAACTTAAACCCTATATATATATATATATAAATTTATATTGTAGAGAACCAAGTTTGTTCAAGTCCTGACCTTGGGGTCAAAATAGGTTGTATAAAGCGCAGACATGGTAACTTTTCACATTTTTGACTTCTTTCCAAAAGCTACTGGACCAATTTCATCCAATTTTGATAGAAGGCATTAATGAGTGAAAGGAGTTAAGATTTGTTCAAATGATGGGGCTCAGTTTCAAGGGGAGGGGGCACATGCGAACCTTATTTGGGAAAATGTGACAAACATATTATTCACTAGAATGCCTAGTGCTTAATGCTATGGTGTGTATTGATTTTAGGGCATGAAAACCAAGTTTGTTCAAGGCAAGACATGGGGTCTTAAGTATTCAAATATCAAAATTTAAGGATACAAAAATGTTACCTGAATCATGCCTCCGAAAAATATGATATTTATAAGAGGAAGAAACCAAAACTCTGTGTGAATTACCCCGTCCCGAACACCAGATCTTGTTCGAAGCTGCTGTTATTAATGGACGCAAGTGAAGAATTAATTTTGAATAGACAAGACTTCAGTTAATCAAAGTTACAGAGGCAAAGGGGCATACGGTGACAACAATTCACGATAGTTGTAATGGACAAAAACCATACCTAATAATAATACAAAATTGTCTTGCCGAAATTTAAAATGTACGCGTAGTCAAAACAGGGATTTGTTTACTTTACTCCATGGCGTACTATATTTACGCTTCGCTTTCATGATAATGTTGCTGTTTATGCAAAGTTCGATAGAAGAGTAGGCGGAAACGCCGTTGCATGGAGTCGTCCGTCTTTCTGAACTATCCTTTCATTTCCCGTTCCTGCCCAATCGTTTTGTTTGTAGTAACTTTAGGGCATGGCGAACCAAGTTTGTTCAAGGCGTGATCCTGGGGTCAAAAAAGGTTACGCTCTTTGGGGTCAAAGTTCATCACTAGAAAATATGTTAACTTTTCACATTTTGTCTTATTGTCCAAAAAGGACTGGACTTATTTTATCCAAACTTGGTAGAAGTCATCCCTGGGGGAAGGGAATTCAGATTTATACAAATGAAGGGACTCTGTCCCCCATTCGGCGCAACTTCGGGGCCAAAAGGGGGACAATTTGACAAAATTTCATAAATCTTCTTCTAATAAAGTAAAAAACTTAGGGCTTAATGCTTTAGTATGTAGTAACTTTAGTGCACAGAGAACGAAAGTTGTTGAAGGCGTGACCAAGGGGTCTAAACCACTAGGGGACAGGTGAGCGGGGCCAAAAGGGGTAAATTGGACAGTATGCCTTTATTCAGATTGCATTTTTGTATTTTAAACGATATCTCCTCTGAAACTACAGGGAGGATTTTAACCTTTTAGGCGTTAAGGTCCAATGGGCCTCTTGTTATTGAATTATTGTTTTATTGGGCTCTTTTCTCGGTGTGCGTCACACGTTTCCCCCCGGTGTCGTCTTAGTGTTTCGCATTTACTACTTTACATAGTCAAACATTTACAGACACCGAGAAGTGTTGGCTGTGTAGTAAATATCTAGATGAGTAGTAGTAAATCCGAAAAACCAAGACGATATTCTAAAGCCGTAAGTCAATGGACATGGGCAACAAAAGGAAAACGTGGGACGCACACAGATAAAAAAATAATAACAAGAGGCCCATGGTGCCGTAACGTCCATCTGGATTGGCATTTGAATACTTTTGACCCTAGGGTCACGCCTTGAACAAAGTTGGTTCTCCATGCCCTAAAGTTACTACAAATCCAAACATTAAGCCCCTTTTGGCCCCTCTAGTGGCTACCCCGGGGGCTAAGCCCCTTCATTTGAAAAAATATACCCCTTCCCCAAAGGATGCCTTCTTGGTTAAGCTGTTTTAGGAAAGAAGTTAAAAAAAAGTGAAAAGTTAACATATTTGCAAAATATATTGTGTTGAACTTTGTCTCCAAAATTCATAACCTAGTTTTGACCCCAGGGCCACGCCTTGTACAAACTTGGTTCTCCATGCCCTTAAGTTCCTACATACCAAAGCATTAAGCTCGAGGCCTCAGGTTTATTAGAAGATTTTTGATATTTTGTCAAATTTTCCCCCTTTTGGCCCCTCTAGTGGCTACCCTGGAGGCCAAGCCCCTTCATTTGAACAAATCTGATACCCCTTCTCATAGGGATGCCTTCCTCGAAGTTTGGACGAAATTGGTACGGCTGCTTTGGAAAAGAAGTACAAAATTAGCAAAGTTAACATATTTGCTATATATATATATGTTTATATATAGTGTTGAGCCTTTGCATGGGCTCATCCTTCTAACTGAACTATGTCTATTCCTTTCGTTTCCCGTTCATGTCGCCGCTTCTCTTCCTTGTCTATCTTTTAGTTGTTCTCCTTTGGTCCTTTGTCACAATTACGGTGAAAGATTCTGGACGTGACGTGCCCTAATTAAACAAACAAACAAACAAACATTGACCCCCAAAAGGTGTAACCTATTTTTGACCCCAGGGTCACGCCTTAAACAAACTTAGTTCTCCATGCTCTAAAATTACTACATTCCAAAGCATTAAGCTCTAGGCATTCTAGTTTATTACAAAAAGATTTTTGATATGTTATCAAATTTCCACCCTTTTGCCCCCAAGGCACCCCCGTGAGACCGAACCTCTTCATTTGAACAAATATGAACTCTGTTCCCCTATGGATGCCTTCTACCAAGTGCGGATGATATACAGTGTCAAGCACAGGGAAGTATTGAGTGCAGAATATACAGTATAAGTAAACTAGATATAATAACAAGGCAGTGTACTAGATGGAATTTCCAAATCTCTAAAAATAGTTTTTATGACGTTAATCTGTAAATGACAATTGTACTTTATACACAATTCGTTTATAGATGTGTGCTATAAATTAATTTCTTATCGATTTCACAGCCCAAATTTAACGTATTACTATTATTACTGTATACACTAGCAAACTGAGACGAGCCATATATACCAAGTAGAGGCAAGAAATCAAGCATCTGTGGTGAGAGGACAAGGTTCTGCCTTCCTTGTTGCAAAAGGATATACCCTTTGCATAAAGTTGACAAAAAAGGTAAGTTGTTAATTAAGGAAGGGTGACATCTGAGTTGGAGGAAGTTCAAATTTATTGACAAACGTGTGCGAGCACAGTTTAAATTATATTATATTGTCCTGACATTACTTTTGTGTTGTCACATAAAAATGCATTCGCGTTTAATCAGGAAGTTATTATAAGGGTTTTTTACGTAGGAAGAACAGTTGAGGTGCTTTTAATACTAGCAGACTTATGTACTGAAACGAGAGTTTATTCGAAGGCTACATATACTCGGTTTAAAAATGGGATAAACTTTGCACGATTTCTTCATTTCTTGTAAATGAAAAATAAATAGGTCAATGACTGACCCAGTAAATCCAATGAGCCATAACTGACTGAATATTCTGCGTGCTATTCAATACAAAGACTTCTTTGTTAGGGAATTGCTGTTGACGTGAAAACAGGGATTTCAATTGCATAGACTTTAGTCCGCATTTTGGAAGCATGACGCAACAGAAGGATATAAAAAGTTGTTTTATAAAAGTTCCTACGTTTTACTTTGTGAATAATGATTATGTCAGATACTGAGTTGACATGTAAGCTAAACACAATCACTGTTGGCGGACATCTGACTTCGCTTATAGCCCATCTGGACGTTTGCTATACAAAGTTGCGAGTACTTTACTTTTTGTTTTGTTAGTTTCTAGTCAAATGACAGTATTCCAATGTTGACCAAGCCTACCACATGTTTTCATCACAACTTGCAATTTATTTAAGTGCCAAACCCCACGTGCCCGGGAATGGTTAAATAATAGTACTATTGAACCGATTTTTTTAAAAGGTGCAAATTTTATGCTGGGTTATGGGTATCACAATTTGTTTTCATTCAGATTCCCGAAATGCTACTGACTTGTAACAAACATCCAGCTTTTAAAATGTTATAGACACCAGAACAAGATCGGTACACCCTTCGGAGGGACGCTAGGCTTGCGGTCCCGTGTACTAGGATTGGTATTACTAGTTAGGACACTATATATCCCTTTGACCTCGACCGACACCAATTCATCAAAACATTTAAGCAGAATTGTTACGCACTCCCTCTTTTGGCTTTGATTTCCTGAGGTCTTGTCTGTTCTAAATTGTCTATACTGTCTCGAGCAGAAGCCGTCTTTATATGACCTATCTGTCGAACGATCGAGGTGTTTAACCCAAAAAGAATAAAATTATTGATGCAGGCGTTCCCTAGGGGCATGTGCTGAACTTTATTTTTTTTAACATAAACATACAGCAGACTCTATCTCTTTGATATTCTCGACGTATAATTTTGGTTACCGAAGTGAATACAAAGATTGGTACGTCTTTCGGATGTGACAAGAAATACCCCCATTAAAACAATGGATATTGATGAGCAAGCGATAATCACTTCAAAAAGTTATCATCAGAATGAACTAGCAAACGGAAACGGACATATGTATATATAAAAAATGACCTAAAAACCAAATTAACGAAAGTACCTCGACATGACTCAAAGCCAAGCTACAATTTAATTAAGCGCCAGAAACGGATTCGAGGGGGAACATATTAGAAGAGACAAGACAAAGATAAATAAAAACTTGGAAGCTAAAAGGGGAGGGTAAGAAATCCCGATCTTAGGGTAGAACCAAATACAAGCAATAATATAACAAGAGGCCCATGGGGCCTTGACGTCCATCTGGATTGGCATTTTAATACTTTTGATCCTTGAAAGTTTACATATTTGCTTTTTATACCGTGTTGAACTTTGACCTCAAAATGCGTAACCTTTTTTTACTCCAGGGTCACGCCTTTAAAGAAACTTGATTCTCCATTCCCTAATGTTACTACAAACCAAAACATTAGGCTCTAAGCCATCCGTTTATTACGAGAAGAATGTTGATATTGTATCAAATTTTACCCATTATGACCCCTATAGTGGCGCCCCCTGGGGGCTGAGCGCCTTCATTTTAACAACTCTAAACCCCCTTCCCCTAGGGATGACTTCTTCCAAGTTTGGATAAAACTGGTCCAGTAATTTTGAACAAGAAGTTAAAATTGGGGAAGTTAACCTTTTTTCTACAGTGTTGAATTTGACCACAAAATGCTTTACCTAGTTTTGACCCAAGGTTCAGGCCTTGAACAAACTTGGTTCTCCATGCCCCAAAGTTACTACATACCAGAACATTAAGCTCTAAGCCTTCTAGTTTATTACAAGAAGATTTTTTGAAATGTTGTCAAATGTCCCCTTTTGGACCCCAAGGTGGCACCCCTGGGGGCCAGCCCCTTCGTTTCAACAAGTTTGAATCCCCTGCCCATAGCGATACTTCCTACCATGTTTTGATGAAATTAGTCCAGTTATTTTGGACAAGAAGTCAAAAATGTTAAAAATTAACATATTTGCTATTGTGTCGAACTTTGACTCCAGAGTCACACCTTACACAAACAAAGTTCTCCATGCCCTAAAGTTGCTACACACCAAAACATTTAGCTCTAGGCCTTCTAGTTTATTAGGAGAAGATTTTTGAAGTTTTGTCAAATTTTCCTCCTTTTTGGACCCAAAAGTGGCACCCCCTGCGAGGTGAGCCCCTTCGTTTGAACAAATCTGAATCCCCTTCCCCTAGGGATACTCCCTACCAAGTTTAGATGAAATCGGTCCAGTTATTTTGGACAAGCATTCAAAAATATGAAAAGTTAACATATTTGCTATAGTGTTGAACTTTGACCCCAAAAACGCGTAATATTCCCATATAAAGGCATTGCAACTTACTCTGCTTGAACTCTCTTAAAGGATTCTTTTCGTCAACATGTTAACTTGAGACATCACCCTTAGTCTTCTAAGGTAGAAGTATCCTCATCAGAAAAGTGGCATTGTTTGTTCAATACATTATTTGACTTGATTTTACGCAACGGATGTACAGACTTTGACTGCGCGAATGCTAAAATCGCGGACAAGACAATGTTAATAGTATTATAATTGTTTGTGGGTTTTTGTCCTGAGCCACAGAATCTCCTACATATTTTTTTTAAGCTCCCATTTTGACTGCGCGTAAACCTACATCATTATGTACAAATAAGGCTTTTTTAAAGTATGGTTGGGGTGGGGTATTTTCCTTAACATTAGCATCTCGTACACGCTCCCTTTGTCCCCCAGCCCTTGTTTGTCTAGGCATTTAGAATTCATTGTCTTTTGAACATCCGTTGATGGAATTTGATGAATAGCTAATCCAGGCAGAGATACTTTCACAGAGAGAATGTGTTTGTCCTATAAATATAATATTGATTCGTGCCCCGTTAAGTTGGTAAGTTTTGTATTTTTACACAACCATTGGTGACTTATTCTTGTCACCGTTTCCCCCTTTGGCTCTGTACCCGATTTGCTAAAGTCTTGTCTATTCAAAATTAATTCTTCTCTTGCGTCCATTATTGACAGCAGCTTCCAGCAAGATCTGGGGTTTGGGACGGGTTGTCTCGCACAGAGTTTTGGCTCCTTCCTCTTATAAATCTCACATTTATCTCGGAGGTATGATTCAGATTGCATTTTTCTATTCTTTCTCTTTCTGCAGCAACAACGAGGACACGAATGTGAAGTGTTTGAGAATTTGTCATTCACGTTCCATAAACGCCTTGAATCTTCCCTTTGTGGAAGCCGCTCTCCAAGAGGTTTTTGCTACTGATTTGAGAGCTACGGTAAATCTAATTAAAAACTGCCTTTATACAGCACATCGATCTATATTGAAAAAATGTATAAGGTTAATCATTAATATTGAAACTATTCATAGTAGGTACAGTGTTTGCATTGCCAAAAATAGGACATTGAGTGTGTTATGTGTATTACTTTTTTGTGTTCTTGCTGTTGGTTTGATTTGTGTTTTGATTTATTTGGTAACCTTCATTATTGATAACATTAAAAGTAACTAAATATAAAAGTAATTTTATTGCTTGAAGAATTTGTGCAATATTGAGATATATACTATCATATTTTATGTGTTTTTCATTTTGGAGTGAACATTATCACGATGTTAGTCAATTCCCACGGGCTTGGACGACGTCATTGTTTAGATGACAGAAAACATGTTTAGCGCATACGAAGATTTATCCAATAGCCATTGGACAGCTACATTATAACTGTAAAGGACATATCCCTCTGAAAGCAATAGTGCCGATTATTATCGTTTTGGCGCAAAATGTTTGGTGCACGAAATATCTGCTCTACCAAATTTCATAGAAGTTAATAATAAAACCTAATATGAAAACATTTGTTGAATAATAATACCTGTTATATTACTACTCTTACAATCATGAAAAGCCTAAATCCTGCTGTATGCAATTATGGTTTTTTTTAGGTCTACCAATGCTCTGCAGAAACCAATGCAGCATTTATTAACTGAAGCATAAAGAGTTGTCACTGATCTAGGAATCTTAAAAATGGCACTTCCAGATTATTTACCGAGAGCCTTTCGTAATTTATGGTACGGAGTGAATATAAAACTTGTGCGAATTATAGACGACTTGAAGCGTATTTATATGATAATTGTAGCTGTCCTTCTTTTGGTCTGTATCATTCTACTGTCAATGCGTATGGCAACGACACGGGAAAGCGAATTTGAAAGGCAACAATTAAAATTGTCAATTGATGCACTATCTGTGAAATTAGATGGCATTTTACAGAATCAGAAAGATATTCATGATAAGATAGCTGCTTACAATGACACGTATGGTCAAACAATCTTGACTCTTCAACAAGACTTTGAAAACAGACATAATGACAAAAACGCAAGCAAGAGTAATGAAAACAGGAAGAATGAAAAAAGAAAAACAAGAATGGAGAAAATCATTGAAAATTCCTTAAAGACCGAAATTCCGCAGTTGGACTTAACGGGGACACTGCAAGAAATGTTGAAGCAACAACTCAAAAATTCTAAGGTTATAAACGACAGTGTGATAATCCTTAAGGATAGAATGAATATGATAAACAATTTTATGACCGAAAATAAAAATCGCAATGCCAAAAGGTATGATTCCGTTGGAAATAAGGTGGCAAGACTTCGACGAGAACTACATAATTTTAGATTTAAAAGTGATGCACATTTTAACAACTTAACGAATATGGTCGCCAATCTCTCGATATATCTTTGTGAAGTAAATGGAAAATGTCCGAACACACACCACGAGAATACACCTTTAAATATTAAATTATTGCTAGAGGGTGAAAGAAATCTTCAGTATGAACTACTCTTACCATGGCAGCCCAGATTAACATTCAATCCAGGAACCACTCAGGCTAACATGTATGAAAACGAAAATAAACTAACAATGTTTATTATACTTTTTTCAATAATTTCCTTTTTTACCTTAAGCTTTCTCTGTTCAAGACAACACATTGAAAGGGCAAAACATGTACTTTGGTACACATGCGAGTGCGTTTTCAGGGTATCCTTAGAGTTTTGCAAATCCTATGCACATATATTGGTACATTGGTATTTAAATGTGTTGCTTTACTGGTATCCAAATCGGAACAAGTCAAAATTGTGATTATCGCTAATTGTGCTGACGTTTGAAAAAACTTAAAAACTTTTATAATATAACACATGCTATAAAAGAATATATATCAAAATAAGACACCATATATGTCCCCTGTACAGTACTTATTTAGCACTTACAAATACATAAGGAGCATTTAGACAAAACATCAATATATGTCCCCGTACAGTACTCATTAAGCACTTACAAATACATAAGGAGCATTTAGACAAAACATCCATATATGTCCCCTGTACAGTACTCATTTAGCACTTATAAATAAATAAGGAGCAACATATATTTACAATAAATTTGATTATAAGAGCATGGAGCTAGTATGTAACATAAAGTGGATAGACTTGTATGACATTATCAACAATGAAATAAAAAATAATCTTCGTATATCCTTTTAAATTAACAAACAATATCATATATATGGGTTTCAATATCAAATAAATCATAGGATATAAGCTACCGATACAATGTACACAAAAATAGGTCTAAGCCAAATAGAGATATCTCCTGAAGGAGAAACGCTGGAACATAAATTATGGGAAGGTGAGCAAATTCAAAACTTTTTTAAAGAATGATAATTTATACTTGATGTGCCACTCGGGGGCTCAAACTGGGAACATTTGACAAAACTTCAAAACTTACAAACTTGAGGGCCTAGTGCTTCCGCTTTTGTATGTAAAAGGGCAAAGAAAACCAATTTTGTTGAAGGCATGACCATGGGGTCAAAAGTATTCAAATGCCAAATATTTACTTATAGGCCTATTTCAACCAGATGGACCTCTTGCTCGTTTTAGGACAGTGAAGTAATATGAATATTTTCCCAAGCAACAAGTTGATTGATGTCTTGATTCTCTTTCCCAACTACATAGAATCTTGATTAATTAATCTTATACAAACATATGTGAATAAATAATTATTTAATAATTACTCAAAAGGATACGTCTTATAAATGGAACTTAACATTCAACTAGTAATTATGGAGGAAATATATATTGAAGAGAGATGTCACTATTATCTAAATTCGTAAACAACTTTATTTCATTATCAGGATGTAGTCAAGAAATGAAAATTCCTCCTATCATTACACTTGCACAGTTATTCACTAGCTATGAACTTGTATTAATTTCACAATGATTGTACTCAATAGCAGGAACGTAGCCTGCGGGGATCCTCCTCCCCGTAAATTTTTTTTTCCTTATTGTCAATGTCAAAATTCCCAGCAAATAAACGAGTGCGGTACATAATATGTTCCCTCGGTTTTCCACAGGCTACGGTCCTGAATATTTATTATGTTAAAAAAAGGAACTAGAGGACAATCTCTAGTTTATTGCTGTGAAATATAAAAAGCATATGTCGTTTTTAATGGATTTTGTTTGTTGTATATTATTTTTGATTGATAGATTAATCTCTCATTTAACGAAATATTGTTACAAGAAGATGAACACTATCAACAAATACAGGATGAGTGGAATCAGCAGACTGAGGGACACTGACAAAACAACAATAGTCGCATCAAACAATTCAGCGTCAGAACCAAAGGGAAAACATTTACGACACATTTTTCCTCAAGACTAGGACTATGGACGGTCAGCCAGTACAAAACCAGACAAATGAGGTCTAAACCTTCCCATAAACATACATTTATTTTCAAAAAAAAAGATAGTCGTAAGAGTTTTCCGTGGAAGGTTTTTTAAGTAACACAATGAAGCTTTCAAAAAAAGATTTTTTCGAATTTTGCCTAAACTGTAGATTTTTTTAAGTTTAATGTAATACTTATGCTAGCCTTAATTCCTAGAATTTTGTGTGACATAACGCGAACTTTTCAGTGAACTTGGTTCCCTGGTTACCAATTTTGCAATATGGCTTCCTATCATATGGATTTTTTTTCATCGTCTTCACATCAGGATGGTTCAAAGTTAAGTTGAAATTGGTCCTGTAACAGTGCAGAAGTTAAAATGTTTACATATTTCTTATGGTATTGACCTCTAACCCCAAAATGCTTGACCTACAAACTTCATTCTCCGTGCACTGAGGTTAATGCATATATATGCAAGCATAACATTCTAGTTAATAAGAATATTTTTTTTTTTAAGTTTTGTATATTTTCACTATTTTGGCCTCATAATGGTGTCCCTGAAGATTGATCCCTATTATATGAAGAAATCTGATACCCCTTTCCCCATGTATAGCAAGTTTGGTTGGAAATGGTCCAGTGGTTTTGGTGGCAATTGCATACTGTAGCAGTATTGAACTTTCATCCAAAATCTGCCTAAATGAATTATTGATATCATTAAACTAATCGAATTATTGATATTTATATATATATATATATATATATGTAATTTAGGATGAATAATTGATATAAATCAATCGAATTTTTGATACCTATATTTCATTTATTGATATCAATAAATGAATGATTGATATACATAAATAGGCAATAACTAGTTCCATACTCCATATACCAAGGCTACTTCATATAAAAACATTTAGCTCTAGGTCTTCTAGTTTATTAGGAGAACCTTTTTGAAACTTGCGAAATACGTTCAAAAGTACGATAAACGCAATCATGGCACACTGAAAGCCTGCCATTCTAACAATATTTGTCCCCGGTGAAAGCTATTGTTGTTCGACATTGGCAGAAGAGGGTTCAATAGGTTGATCAGTTGAGTTAATAAGGCTATACCAACTATGAAGCAATACCGAATATAGAAGTACACGTTTTTTCAGGTAAATATATTGCAATGGCAGATTCTACACATTGATGAATGCATTTTACACGTAAATTCGTCGTAAAGAAAATTAATTAATGACTGCTGCTAAAATTCGCTTTTTAAAGAAATAAGATTCGTCGGCAATTCATGCGAGTTGGAATGTTATTAATAGGATTATTTATATAAACCGATATAGGTTCAATAATTTATTCCCGAATTAAAACACCGTCCTAATGCCTTTGAACTGCTCATGTGAACTTTATATTTAGAGGTACACAGGAAGGTTATTTGACTGCAAACTGTATGCCTGACCCCGATGAATATGCCACTATCAAAGTAGGTTTTAGACCTTGAGTTGATTCATTCATCAAAGTTACCCTCTTCTGTCAAAATCAAACATCATTACCACAGATGATACCTACATGTATTACTGTTTACAATTTTCTACACGCTACTGTTGTTAACATACTTCTTTTCACCTAAACGGGTTTCCAGTTGCTTTTTGTATCAGGGGAGGTTACCAGTCTATTTTTCAACGTTCGCACCGCAGTATGCCTTCAATGGGATGCGAGACCGCTGAACTATAGTTCTCCCAACATGACATATTTATTTTTTAAATTCAATATTTTAAGCGACTATTGATTTTTTTTATCTCAAATTACTCGTACAAAACCATTCGATATATGATATAACAATCATAATACTGTAATGATTTTGGTAGTTTACGATAGAAGTATTTATGTGTATGTTTCATGCATAATTTAAATATAGAGTACACATAGTACAAGCCAGAGTGTGAGTGTGAATGTGTACTGTTTTTAGTTAAATTTGATGTTATACTGGACTGTACCAGTATATTGTATTGTTAATAATTATTATCTTGTTATAATAGTGGCACAATGTCACGAGTGTTTTTGTGCCAAACATAATAAACGATATTCATACTTTTAATTGTAAAGTTATATAGTCCAACATCTGGGGGAGGAGTTCCATTTTAGAACACATGTTTTTGGGATCGTCGCTAAACATCGTTATTTTACATTGTTAGGATTATCATTTTTATACTTAAGTACGTTCATGCATCGATAGGAACATTTATAATTATCACCTTGTGTTTTACGTTGCTGTAGACTCTGTATTGTTGTTGTATTTAATCGTTTACACAGCTGAGGTGATTGTTTTCTTTCAGTTTCGGCATCGTTTTTGGTAGACACGCTCTGAGCCTGCGCGACACTCTAATTAACCCGACCCATCCAACTCGACCTGTTGGGTCGTTTCAAAGGAAGCGCCCCAGTGGGTCGGGCATTATATAAGGCCGGGGGAGTGGGTCGCTAGGTGAGAGCAGGGTTATTAGCCATACCATCGGCATTACTAATCACAATTTTATCAGGTAAAACTCGTAACATTTCAAGGGTATATTTTCATAATATATTCACATTACCTTTTACCTCAGCTGTCATTTAAATCGTACCTAAAAATAGTATTATAAGTAGGTCGAGATATCACAGAACGTTAACATTTCAATAACTGTAAATATTATTAGGCATTGTGTGACACTCTTTACTTATATATATATATATATATATACATTCATTACGTTATATTATTACAAATATATAAAAATTAACAGGTTAAACTTATAAAAGACTTCTTATTCACTTTTCATTATTGTGGTAGATTTTTCATCCCGTTATAAGGACCCGATACCAGGGTCAACATTTCTCGTCTGTCGCGTCCAGCCAGACTGAGGGCCATTACAAATCGCTACTAGGTTTTTACAATTGTTTGTTATACAGACCACTCGGTACAATGTACCACGTTACAATACACTATTCCCGACGACTGGTAATTCCCAACAATCTCATGCACTATTGACGCTTTCTTGCGGAGTAATAGGATGACAGAATATCAATCTTTACATTTTATAACTATATCAAATTATAACAGTTTGTTTCCTGATTCTAATTCGACTGAATCTTCATATAGTAATGTTCTATACTGTGTGTAGCAGATTAAGTTTGTTTGGTCTTTTGGAGCTTTTCCGCCAATCAAAATGACCGTTTCTTCTGGCATTCGATATGTTTCTAAGGTAAACACAGTTGAACATAAATTAGGTCAAAATAAAAATCATACTGTCGCTGACGGAAAAACACATCATGGCGCTGTAAAAATCTATACTAGTTAAACGTATTTACAGAAGGCAATTGGAAACACAAAAACTGGATGTAGTCAAGCTGCATTAAGCATAAAACAGTAGCTAATACATGGTAGATTTGTAGATTCCACATATAGGTAAGCACAAACCAAATTATTGACAAATAACACAAGGAAACACACCAAAAATAGTGTAATAAATTCCCACTAAATATGGCTGCATAATAACTATATACTAAACACACCTCTCTTTACCAGGGTAAGGGAGGCAACTGGGTCCTCTCACCCATTTGATTGGTTGACGTTTATTTGAATGCCCAAACTAAAACGGTTAGTTCTTGTGGTGACTTTTTGATGAAGCTATTGTTTGTTTGTCAATAGCGTTTGTTCTGTTTAGACCATTTATTCTTATTGTTTTCAATAACTCTACTTATTCACACACTGACACAGATTATAATCACTACTTTCAGAAGTAATATTCCGTTCTTAAAGTTTAGTTAATTAACAACGTAAAGACCAAAATAATCCATCACTCCTGACTGTGTAAAAACAAGACAAGTTGAATGTGGCAGAGGAAAAGCGGAAAACATATTGTTTAATATACAAAAATGCAATCTGAAACATGCCTCCGATACATATATTTATCAGAGGAAATAGGCAATACTCCGTGTGAGAAACCCCCGTCGCGAACCAAAGTTCTTGCTTCGAAGTAGCCGTCATGAATGGACGCTACAGAGAATTTTTTTTTAAGAATGGACACGACTTCGTTAAATCAGAGCTACAGAGCCAAAGGGGAAAACGGTGACAAAAAATCCACGATGGTAATGATGTACACAATCCATACCCCACCAATAATACAAAATTGTCTTGCCAAAATTTAAAAATGTGCGCGTAGTCAATACAGGAGTTTTTTTTTTTTTAAATGTGACGTTATGATTTATACAGAATTTAATATTATGTTTGTTTGCTTAATTATGGAACGGGAAACGAAAGGAATAGAAATAGTTCAGAAGGAAGGATGAGCCCATGCAACGGCGTTTCCGCCTACTCTTCTATCGAACTTTACATGGGGATCTATATCGTGCCAGAGGGTTAAATATCCCTGTACACGGGATCGCCAGCATAGCGTCCCCTCTGAAGGATGTGCATATCTTTGTCTGGTCTCTACCCTTCAACCAGTTTGACTTGGATGATCCTACCAGAAACACAAGTTCCCGCCAGCATAGCTCTCCAGATCATCGAGACGCGCAAACCTCCCTACCGCGATAAGG
>JAUMGZ010169902.1:0-15117 GCA_032359645.1 Pododesmus macrochisma | reverse complement strand
TATATTTGGTTCATTTTTCTGTGTGCGTCCAACGTTTTCTTATTGTTTGCCAATGACCATGGACTTACGGCCTAGAACATCTTCTTGGTTTCAATTTACTATTTCATTATCATGCTAAGCATAAAGTACACACACCTACCGCCGCCTGATGTTAATATTTTACTGCTTTTTCGATAGTCTTGAGCTTACTTCAAATGGGAAGATGTTAGGGTCTCTCGTCTTATGAAGATTATATTTATTTGTGATATGTTTAAGTCTGCAATTTTGTATTTTCGTACCGACACCAATGCTTCTGGGACAGGAATATACATTTTTCGACTTCGGTCTACACAAAGATAGTTCCATTTTCGTAATGAATAATGCAATTCTTCTTTTAAAACGTTTATAGGCAGTGCCACATCGTTAGAGTTCAAGAAATGGTATAGAAATAGTATATCAATTTGCTACGGAGAAATTTCGGTTGGTAACACAGGTGTAGCAGGAAATGGTATACCTTTGCAGACACCTGGTTACTAGTTTACAATATATTTCTACGATAGTTATGTTTGTGTTTTCAGTGTGCATCCCCTACTTTCCTTTGGTAGCCTTTGTGCATGGACTTATTATTTTAGGAAAAACGCATTGATAGCGCAATGAAGTGTATTAAAATGTTAATTTATAAACCTATATCAATACTTAAGAATTATTGTATCATGCGGGATATGGGAAACGAGAGGCCTCATTAACCGGTCTAACCAACCGACCCGGTTTTGTGCTGAGTGACCGTTCTAAGTCGGTTCGCAAAGATAACTAGTATTCAGGATTGATGCGACGTTAATGTTTTTCCTTTTTATTCTGGTTTATCCTGAATTGATTAATGCGGCTATTGTTGGTCTATCAATGTATGTCGTTCTGATGATTCCATTCATCCTATTTTATGACAAATATAACAATGATAAACCGAAATTCTTTAAAAAAAAAAATGTTATTACTTACACAATTTTTGTAATATTGATATCCTGCTTTTAATTGTTTCTTTTCTAAGAAATATATAAATACATTTTCATAAAAAATATGTTTACGACTCTGTTACGTCTGTATATTTAAGATGACAAGGAATACATAAGCCAGTCAGGCGTACCCTTACCTGCTGAGACCCACGGAGGAGAGGATGTTCCTATATACGCTCGAGGTCCAATGTCCCATCTATTCCATGGAGTATTTGAACAGAACTACATCCCTCACGTTATGGCGTTTGCTTCCTGTGTCGGAGAGTACAATAGTACAGGGGAATGTGCAGCTTTTTTAATTAATTAATTAATTAATTAATCAGCATAAACAAAAACAACAAAGTAATAGTTAAGTATATCCGTGCTATTGATAGTGATTGATTATCACTTATTATAACGTTTGCTTATATGTTGGAGAGTACAATAGTATAGAGGAGTACGAAGAGTCGTTAACTAACTAATACATTACTTAATCAGCATACACAGAAACAATAAGGCGTGGTTATAATTTTATAATAAAATAATTAATCAGCATAAATAGAAAAAAAACAAGTAATAATTTTATATAACAGAGTTAATCAACATAAATAGAAAAACAAGTACTACTTTAATATAGTTGTGCTATTGTCGATTATTACTTGTCGGTTATATTCTGTTACAATTACACATATTATACTTATCTCATCATAGGAAACGCTAAATCTTTTCTCTATCTTATTACAAGAGTTATAATGTTGTCATCATTGAAATCAGGAATGAAATTTTAAGAAAAAAGTCATGTCATCATAAACTTACAATCATATCACATCGTACAGATTTAAACATACACACATGTATTTAAATATTTCTAATTTTTATCTACGAATAAATAACATTGAGCTTATTTCTAGTTAAATACACTTTATATTTATATGCATGTGATACTTCAACATAATTGTGTTTTCCTATAATGATTTTATAGATTCATTAAATTTTTAAAATGCATGTCTATACTTGAGACTTTTTTTTCATGCGGGAAGGGGGAGGTGTGAGTCTTCGTTAACCGCACCGCCCAGTTCCGTGCAGGTCGACCGTCCTACATATGTCCAATATGACGATCATTGGGACGTCAATTTAGTTCCCTTTTATTCTATTGATGACTTATTTGAAGCGGCTTTTGGTGATTTTTCAGTGTCTTCGTTCTGATGATTCCACTCATCCTGTTTTAGATGACAAACTTAACAATGATAAACGGAAATTCTTTATAAATTGTTCTACTTTAAATACATGATTTTTGTAATATTGATGTATTCATCATAAACGTAAATCCGTTTTTGCCAGTTGGCGTTCAATTCATTTAATTATGTTGATCAGGGGTTGCATAAATACCCAGCACCATATACGACGTTTGTCGCATTTATGTGCTTTTCAATGTGCCTTAAATAAACATATGGCAAGTTATCTTAACATATTATAGCAAATTAAGATATCTTTTAAAGACTAAATGAGATATCTTATAAGCTTAAGGAAGAATTTCTCACAAGCGTAAGAATTAGAATTAAATAACACTTTTTCTAAAGATTATTAGACATACAATAGACTAAATTCTTCAGTTTATGAGATATCTCATAAATTCAGGGACCATTTTATGGGATTTCTAAGAATATTCGATAAACAAGAATATTTTGTTGTTGTCTAGACTACTAAATCATAACACGATTTGACCACGGTTTCTAATTTTAAAAGCTCCAACTGATGTATTTTTTGGAAAGAGCTCTTCGATTCAAAGTATTATTATAAAACAAAATGACAAAATTTCAAAGCTGACGATCAATACATCCGATGGGTGATCGCTGTTAAAAGGTAAATGCTATCATGATAATTAATATTATTTCACTTGTTTGTTTGTTTGTTTGTTTAATTGGGGTTTTACGTCACTTCCAGAGTATTTCACCGATATCGCGACAAAAGACCAAAAGGAGAAAAAACAATCTATAGGAAGGGAAGAGAAGCGGCGACAGGAACGGGAAAACAAAGCAATAGGGATAGTTCAGAAAGAGTTGCCCATGCAACGGCGTTTCCGCCTACTCTTCTATTGAATTTTACATGGAGAGCTTTATCGTGCATTGGGGTCCATTCTGAAGAACGTGCTGATCTTTGTCTGGCCTTCAACCTGTCTGACTTTAGTGACCCTACTAAGAGTACAAGTTCCCGAAAACATAGCTTTCCAGGTCAACGTGACACGCAGACTTGCCACCACGATAAGGTGTTAATCAGAGTGAGGAACTTCACTTGGGTCTTCACTACTAATGGTATATCTATATCAATTGTGAACATGACATATGTCTTTCTAACACTGTAGATTGATCTAAATTAAAGTTGTATCAATGTATGCTCGACAAGGTATATTTCTGCCACTGTAGACTTGCCTTTATATAGTTGAACTGGCACGGTCAACGTTCACTTTTCTCTGCCAATCGCCAATACGAACAATGTATTCGCTTTATTGTGCTCTTTGTGTACTTCTGCTTATAACATGGGGGTCTTGTTTTCTCCTGGACAAGGTTGACCCAGCCGGACACCAGTACTTAAGTTTATATAACAATCTATATTCAGGCAATGGAGAAAGTACGTATATACACACACACCTTTTTTACTAGTACATGTTATGTTAATGTGGTATAAAATGAACGTATCGTTACCGATATTGAATGTTATATTAGACATCTTTAAAGCATAAACGTGCCATTGGGCTTTTTATCTTAACTAAACGCACTCATTTTTCTAACCCACATATTCATTACAACAGAGTATAGAGTATGTTTTGAATAGAAGTCCGTTTTGTTACTTTCTACTGTCCAAATGGATAATAAGTCAAATGCATAGGATCTTAGGTTTCGTGTCAAAAATCACACAGTGCGGTTGTTACATAATCTATTTATTATCCAGGGAAAACAACGTTTAAATGTCCGTATTTATGTTTCTTTTTACGAATTTCTGCATTTTTTATCTAACTGTATGTTGTGTACGACAAAAATCAGTTTAAAGCCGCAAATATTCATACAACCTCGGCTTGATCTGAAGAATACACGGGCGCATTGAAGATAAACACGTTGACCAATGGCAAAAACAACAAGTCGCTGTAGACCAGCAACTTTGACCAAAAAACCCCCCAAAACCCCCGTTAATTATCTTAAGGTAGACCGTACCACCCAATAAATATGTCTGTAGACATCTGATAATTTTTTAAGTTAAGAAATATCTATATTACTTATTTTCTATGACTTTAAATGTATACATTACCATATGTGTTCTTAAGTTATTAATTTTTTTGTAAATCACATAAATGTAAAGTGTTTTCTGAAAACGAATATTGACTTGTAAAAAAATCATAATAAAAGAACAAAACATGTTTTGAAGGTATAGGATATTTTATTTTTGTGTATGAAAATGTATTTTTAAAATATTTGATGAAACTGTCGAAAAATGTGGGAATTTTAAATTTTCAGTAGATTTCATGAATTTTCTTTATAATATAAAATATACTACCATTAAGAAGATTTATAAAATGAAAACATATGCCTTACGGGCGTAAATCCATGAATATAATCCTAAGACAGTCTTGTGAAAAAATCTCATTTTCAAGAAAGATAACTCCTGCAATACATCATCATTTTGCACATCGTGTTGGTTTTACATTATGTACTAGTTCATAGTATACAAAAGCTAAATTATCATTTTTGGGCTGTTGTTTCTTTTGTTTATCTTACTATAATTTCCCTTTTTCAGTCTTGGACAACTAGTCATATTGTCAATATAAACAAACTGCCTTTTTCACCTTTTCATGCTAGAGAGAGTAGGTCAAGGGAAATAACTGACTCTTATCATTTTTTAAATCAAGAGGAGAGAACTATATTTCAAACAATTGCTCATCAAGCACTTTAGAAAAAGAGATGTAACTATAGGCAATGGTACAGACCCAATTAAGACAGATACAATTGGTAAATATGAATATATAAATAGATTTATGAATATATAATAGTGACTGATTTTGTTTTTGCGTATTCAATTTAGCTCATGACAGATATTAGGCAGTGGTGTTGTTTTTTGTTAACGTTATCGGGCAAATGCCATTCAATTTATAGGTGTATCAGGACTCAATTTCACCTGTGCTTTGATTGAACTTGTATTGATGCTATTTTTAAAATTGAATATTGAAATTATCATGGTAAACGTGTCCATAGTGAATCTACTCAACTCAATCTAAATACCTGTATCTCACAATTCACGTGCTCACGTTTGTGTCTACTTCCGTCTTCTCAACACGATATAGGTCATCGCACATGGTTTAGGGACAACATTTTTGCATAATTAATTAGCCCGATGTAAATAGACGACCATAAACAATCTTCTTAATTTTGTAAATCGGAAACGATGCAATAGAACGTTTTTACACCATACCTGCAAGTCTGCAGTTTTTACCAAATTTTGACACAAAAATCGTGGATCCTATGTTTTAAAGTAAGTTTAGACTTTGTTAAGTGAAAAAACAAATTAAAATTGAAAGAGGACGCTTTAAGGGCTGTCAGTAGCAAAACACTCACTATATTATTCATTGTAACATATCGATCTGTCGAGGAAATTTACGCAGTGATTTCGATTATGAACCCATACCTCCAGTTAAAAAACAGGATGAGTGGAATCAACAGAACAAGGGCCATTGACAAACCAACAATGGCCGCATCAAACAATTAAGCACCAGAATAAAACGAAAAAAATTGACGTAAAAACAATCCCCAAGTCTAGTTATACATGCGGACCGACTTAAGATTAGTCCTAGGTGATCCGTTATTTCACTTCATACTTTGAGGCAGTATGTATCGAAAAAGATGTGAACATCCCATCACCATCACCTTCATGAAAGAAGGACAAACAAAACGAGCCGGTCACAACCATAAATAATCACATTTTGAAATATTAGATATAATAAAAACATAAACAAATGTTATTTTTTGCAAACCAGAAACGTTTTTGAATTTAAGATGTTTCACCATAAGCCAATCAGAGAAGGCCAACAATTCCTACTGTACCTTCATGGAACTTACACACTAGGCTCTGTCCCACCTGTCAACTTGATTTGTTTTGTCACCCATTCAAGATAATAAGGACAAGCTATCATGCATCTCAAGTAAAAGCATCCCTTGATGTATCGATGCTAATAAGCAAGATAATAAATGTAATACAATGGAATATTTAGGGGGATCGTCGTACGTCGATTTGCATGAATAACCAACTTGAGGATTGTTATGACGTCATATCAATTCTTTATTTTCATTCCGGCGCTGTATTGTTTGAGTCGGCAGTGTTTGGGTCCACCAATGTCTTTCTTTCAGAGGATTCCAATTATGTTTTATATCTTGTTTTGTACGACTTGTCTTCTCAAGTTTACGTAGATTCCTTTATTCCTTACAAAAGTGAAACAACTTGTTAAATAATATTGTGCATACATATAAGAATACATTTAATGGAGGCGTGTTTATGTTTGTGAACAGATCACATAGTCAAACAGTAATAAAATGTTTGATAAGCAATACACCAATATTTACAAATATGTCCTAGCAGTTACACTAGCGTTAAGTATGCATCAACCGAACACATAATCAAGATATATTGTTTAAAATATGTTTAATGTGAGACATTTAAATTATTTCAAGTGAACTTTTTTCCAGATGGCACTCATATGTCCTATATGTGCAACTTGGAAACATGCCATTCCCATGAAACGTACAAGCGCGTTATTGAATCATACTAAGAAGGTCATTCATGTCGTACCATAGATAAGTGAAATAATAATGCAATGTGCACATAATGTGACGACCTTGAGGAGATAAGGCACGAATAAGTCTAGAAGTTAAGAATTTTAAGACATTCCTTATTGATATAAAATTCCAGGCAAGGTCATGTAAAATTCATATAGTGTACATGGTAACTTTTCCTCGTCATTTCAGAATATGTATACATGTACACAGGCACAATGTGAACTCATTTAAAACGATATAAAAACAATGCATACTTATTGAGTATGTCTTTAGTGTTCCGTTTATTCATACTCTTAGTTTAATTGAATGCAACTCTTACGATGTGTATTTTAAAACTAGATCAACGATAACAAAATACCATCAGAAGATCAAAAATGATTTAAAAAGTAAACGTATTGACAAAAAAGACTTCAATCAATAAAATGAACAAATAGCAATGACCGACACCATTTCATAGACATTATCACATTGAGACAAAGTACGTTCCCATTTATCAGCCCTTCCAAGGCAGCTGTCATTGGGTTAACTAGTGCAACTGTTTTATAGACCTGTCATGTGACGTGTACATTCAGCACAGAAAAAGGTGTTAAATATTGAATTTCTACCCTACTTGTGCATACTTACGCACCGCGGCTATACTACTCAAGAAAACCACCATTGCACTCATTGTTGCTACAAATAAACCCCGTCCTTTGACATATTAATTGGCCGTCACGTAGGGCCATGTAAAAGTATGGTGCAGGACAACCGGCATACATTATAAGCTATGCAGCAAGAAGGCAGCAACTTCAAGAAAGTAGGAGCTAAAGTAAGCAGCTGAAAAAAGAAAGACGTCTGTAAACGCTACTAAGTAAGCAGATCCTTTATTGTCCTATGGTACCGATAAGATAATTAAATAAATCACAGAAGAGATACATTTAAACGTCCATTTATCAAACAAATCAACGTTATCATTACGGCAATAGGAAATGTTACTGTGTCACCACACAATTTGTAATAACGACGTAATTTTAATATAATGTTCAAATTTTAATTTGTTCATCTTTTTGGCTTTGAAATCTTAGATATAGGTGTGTTTATATATATTTCGTGTCAACTGAACGATTTGAATGCAAAACTATGAATTTTGAAACTTTATAACAAATTGCGTGGTGACAGTACTGAATGATTTTTTACCACGGTGAGTACCTCATGTGTAGCAAGGAAAAATCACTATTTCGTTTCACTTCCGTTTTTAATAGAGGTTAATGATGTTTCCTTTCTAGTTAAATTATTGTGTATTTTGTTTCGTTTTTTTTCTGTGCGCGTCTTCCATTGATTTATTACAACTTTTACTAGTTCTTAAATTGTACGTACATGCTTCGTCAATGATTTGTTTGCAGCGCCTCACTATTGGCGCAATAATGCTAAACAACGAATTCAAGAAGCACTTAAACCAAATGTAGTGGACGTTGCCAAAAATGTCATCCTATTTCTTGGAGATGGAATGGGTGTATCAACAGTTACAGCTGGGAGAATTCTCAAGGGTCAGCTCAACAACAAAACTGGGGAGGAGACCATTCTCAGCTGGGAACAGTTTCCCCATACGGCACTATCTAAGGTGAAAAGATACTAACACATTATCATTTCTTTCGTCACCATAACTGTGACTTATTCTTATGATGACAACTGCTACCTTTTTAAACAGCGGAAAGGGTTACCAATACACCGGCGGCATCGCTTCTAAGTTTTTTAATAGAAGTTCGTGATGTTCTCATTTTTAGTTGATTAGTGTATATTTGATATTTGGTTAATTTTTCTTTTTCTGTGTGCGCCCAACGTTTTCTAATTGTTTGCCAATTTCCCAAGGACTTACGGCTTTAGAATATCGTCTTGGTTTTTCGATAAACTACTTTCTTTTTAGAACGTTTTTTACTCAGATTATCGTGTAGTAATACATATCTAAGATAAATATGGCATTAACAAATTGTGAGCAATATTGTAGTGCTTTTTTATTTTTTTACTGAATTTTTCTTAAAATAGTCCCTAGAACCGTGCCCCAAAAGGTCAATTAATTTAAAAAGGTACGCTTTTTGTTGTCTAATCAGTAAGACAAACATGTTATAATTAAATCAAGGTAAACCGATTAAGGCCCTCTATGAAGACCTTCCTTCATAGACGAACCCACACTGTGAACAAATATACATCCCTTTCATCAAATATGCTACCTGTAGTTCATACTAGATTCTACCGAACGTGGGAATGGTTCATTACGATTGGAATATCTATGGGAAAATACCATTCAAGATAGTTTGTCCTAATTAGCTAAAAAGGCATGTTCTACTAATGCAAAAACAAAAACAAACTATACCAACAATGTAGGTCTTTCTGAATTATGGTTACTTTGTGTAGAAGGTGAGGATTTATACAGCATCTGCCTGAACAAATTTAAAGAACTAATGCTTATTGCAGACGTACAATCAGGATCACCAGACCCCAGACTCCGCAGGAACTGCCACAGGTTTTCTCAGTGGTGTAAAGACAAACATGGGTGTCATTGGAGTAGACGCATCTGTGCATAGAGGGAGCTGTCAGAGGTCAAAAGGTCATGAACTCAACACTATTTTAGATTGGTCTTTGACAGAAGGTAAGGAACAGACCACAGGGATCTTGGTGCTTTTATGTTTACCTAAGTAATACAAGTCAAACATTTTTTCGAGTTATGGTTTATATCCAGATTTTAAACATTTGGCAACGAAAAGCTTAGTAATTCAGGAGCGGTTGATGTAAATTTAGTATGCAACACTCTACTAACCCCAAGTCAAAATCTGATCAATGGTTCTTGACAAGAAGTCAAAAATGGTTCAGTCAATCAGAGGCCAGAGCAGTCATACTAAATGGGATTTGGAAACGTATTGAACAAATCTGAAAGGGAACATCTACATTTAGTTACGAGAAAATCTTATCAACGTTCTTGAAAAGAAGTCGAAAATATCTCGACCAATCAGAAGCCAGGGCAGCCATACTAGTATAGGGACCATTCAAGGAACATCAACAGCAGGTGTCAAGAAAATCTGATGCATGGTTCTTAACAAGAAGTCGAAAATGTCTCAGCCAATCAGAAGTCAGGGCAGCCATATTGGACAGGGTTTGGCAACGTCGGACACAAATCTGTAAGGGGAACATGCAAGGTACATCTGCAGAACGTTTTGTCAAAATTGAAACTATTCTTTAGTTTACAAAGAATTAGCATGATATAGTAACCTATGTCAACTGAAGTACCCCTCGTGATTCGCTCATACACAGATTTTGAGTTCGTTCATAAACTTTGTAAACATTGACTCAGTCTCATGCATATCAATTATGAAATCAAAAAAGAGTATCGGTTTGTGAAAAAAGGACTTTTCAAAGTGTACTTAATTTTACCCCTTTTGCGCCACCTTATTGGCCCCTTATGGGGGCCAACCCAGTTTTATTCAAAAACTTTAAGCAGCTACAAATGGGATAGTTTTTTTTACCAAATTTTGGTCGCAATTGGTCAAGTAGTTCTTGCGAATAAGTTAAAATGTGAAAATACCCGATGTCGACTGAAGCGGCCCCTAGTGGTTCGTTTATACACATATTTTGTTTTCATTCGCAAAATTTGTAAACATTGACTCAAGGATCATGAATATCAAATATGAACGTAAAAGACCATCGGTTTGTAAGCAGATTTTTAAAAATACATTTTACCACCTTACGGGACCCCTATGGAAGCCAGCTTCTATTTGTTTATAAACTTGAAGCACCTCCCATAGGGATGAGTTCTACTTAATTTGGTTGAAAATTGCCCAGTGGTTCTTGAGAAGAAGTCGAGAAGAAATGCGGAAAATACCTTATGTCGACTGGTGGGCCCCTAGAGGTTTGTTTATGCACACATTTTGTTTTCGTTCGCAATGTTGTAAACATTGACTCAAGGATCATGAATATCAAATATAATATTAATCAGAACATTTGATTATAAAAAGAAGATTTAAAAAAAACCTTATTTCACCGCCTATTTGTCCCCTTAAGGAGCCCCTTTTTAATTCGCCGATTTGAAGCAGCTTCTTACAGGGTTACTGTCTGTCAAATTTAGTTGAAATCGGAATATGAAAATTTAACGCACGACGGACGACGCACGACGACGGACAAAGAACGATCACAATATACAGATGAATCTACTTTTTTGTTAATGATATGTCAACTAAAACAATTTCCTTTGCTTCATGCTAGTAATTTTTAACATTTTGACCAAGTTAATTTGATAAGATCTGAAACTCTAAGACACTTTTATTCTTTTAACTCGGATTACTTTTCTTTGTTTTTAAAACGAATTTTAAAAAGGTATCTGAATTGCCAATTCTTTTAACCCAAATTATATTTTTCTTTTTCCTAATAATTCAAAGGTAAATCAGTTGGTGTGGTTACAACAACAAGAATCACTCACGCTACGCCTGCTTCTGCTTATGCTCACGTAGCCGACAGGAACTGGGAGGGTGACCACTATACAATCGACGCAAGAAGGTTTGGATGTAATGACATCGCGTACCAACTGATACATGACAATCCTAACATACAGGTGAATACGACAAAATGTGTGATAATAGTTGCACTTCAGATAAATTTTACAAAGAATATAAAATTATATTGACTATCTAAAATTGTCTTAGATCAACATATATAACTCTTACAAGAAGTCGATGTACTCGGACCGATGACAGTAAATGTACCCAAACTGATGACTATGTTATATCGCTGATCACCATAACCATGCATTTCTGAAAAAGAGTCGATAATTCTAAAGATATTTCTTATTTCTTATTTTGTTTTTTCGGAATACTAAACAAACTGCGCATTAGAATTAATATAAAAACTGGCTATACTAAGCATCCGCGTAGGTGTTTGTATTAGGTATGGTGGGTTTTAGATAATGAAGAACAATGGTAGAAAGCAAATTTGAAAGCAAAAGGCGTGCGATCAAGTTAATCATTTGTATTCAAAAGACAATATTGATACATCCTAATGATTTCGTTTTTCGGGAGCTTGGTATTCGTCCTGTTTCTGGTTTCGCAGGTCAAGGAGTTACACCCTCAATAGATCAAAGTATTTACCTTAGTTAAAATATAGGAAAAAGTTTTGAACAGTCATAGAAATGAAAACTGGAATTTTCTTCATAATTGATTTTGAATTAAACATGAGTATTGTTTTGTTTTTCTAATGTCCGTGGACTCATTTGATCTAAATAATGTGTTGATTTGTTGTATTCTTTCCTTTACACTTGTTTTTTTCTATGTACAGGTTATAATGGGAGGAGGAAGAAAATTCTTTTTGCCATACAATGTTCAAGATCCAGAGTCCGGCAGTAATTCTCTCTATGGAAGACGTGATGGTAGGAATCTTATTCAGGTACGTAATATTTGTAAATTACATTGATTTTCAGACGAAAGTGGCATAATCATGCATTTTCATTTTACTATTTAATGTTATTTTTTAGCCGCAGGGCAGTAAGGATATGTTATCTTTTTCACGAAACGTGTCAACAATGCATACACCAACAGTGCAGACAAAGTGTAATAATCTTTATTCAACATAATCTAGCAAAGTAACTCTTATTGACCTCAAACTATCTGAATTGTCTTATAATTAACATTAATGTGCAAATATTATTAAGTTAACAGTAATAAACTAACATAAATAAACAAGCAATAATAAGCTTACGTTAAAATGAAACATTTATAAGTTTACATTGATAATATTTCATAAGTACACTAACAAAAAAGATAACTTTTATGAGCTATCAATAATAATCAAATAATAAAAAGTTTACACTGATAGGCAAACATAAATAAACACACATTAACTAGCAATCTGTTAAGCTTACATTAACATGTGATATACATGATCTAACTTTAAAAACTAACAATTATAAGCTTACATTAATTATAGTATTAATTAGGTAATATAGATATGCTTCCATTACTAAGCTACCAATGCTGGTCTAACTGTACACACACCATTAATAAGATTATTTTAATGAGCTAACTACACTAAGAAATCAATGATAAGCTAGTATTACAAATCTAAAGGATGAACTGAGATACATTAGAACGTTTGGATTTACCCCGTCTCATTATTCTGTAAAGCAGATATCAATAAAACATAACTGTTGTAGGACTGGATAGATGAGAAAACACACAGAGGGGTATCGCATGCTTACGTCTGGAATGCCTCTTCGTTTAACAATATTGATCCTGCTAATACAGATTATTTACTTGGTAAGTAACGGACTGTATAGTTTTTATTCAAGAAAAAATAATTATTTTTACAACCACACAAGAAGTCAATAGTTTATCTTCAGAGTAATTTGAAACGCAAATCTCTATTTGAAAAAACCATTGCAAATTAATTCGAACGCTATACTAAACGAAAATCAAAAGTAAATAACGTATAATGAAAAGTGATTTCAATTATGTCAATTCAACATGTTAAATATCATATTATGACAGTTTTTATTCTGATTTTGATTGTAGTACATACGTATACAGAGATGCATATCATGTATGGCCTTCTCTTGATACCGTATTCTAACTATAAGACGGTCGGTTCTTGTCTATCATTTTGCCGTAAAAGAGAGTAAACTAGAGTGGGTCGGTGGAAAAGTAATAAAACAAACAAAGTGAACAACGAAATGAATGTCAATTTCATAAATTCTAATGTATAATTGTGACCGTAAGTGTTTTATTGTCTAAATGTACAAGTCATTCCAATTTTTTTTTTAAAAAAATCTTACATTGGTGTTTGGTTGATATCGATATATTCTTACCGGATTTGTAGAATTTTCTTATCTGGACCTCGGTTTAATATTTCTTATAAGGTAAATAATACGCGCTGCCAATAAAACTCAATTCGTGACAGTAAAATCACCAATGTACGGTTGAAAAACTTACAAAATTATAGAGTTATTATTTGCGTTGCTGAACACATAATTTGCACAATTATGCATATGATTGGCATTGATGAATTTTTTATGACTTTTTAAAACTTTGCATTAAAAACTTTGGATATTATCCTATAAGCAATTATAGAATGTAAATAACACTACTAGGGCGTTTTCACGGTCCTGTAGAAAGTATAACATAACACAATCTGTAAACTTTCTTCTCTTAATCACAGGATTCAACAAATGCCTTTCGTAACGTATATTATGCTGCACAGATCAAACACGTAAATTGGTTTTGTATTCTTGTATATGCAAACTAAATAACTATTGCGTTCTGTTTATATTGTTTTACTTCTGCCAGTTGATAATATATTTCAATTTCAAAAAGAAACTTGCAGGATTCCAATGATATATATATATATATCATCAAAAGTAGCATCATACATTCGCAATATAAAACACACAAATTGTTAAATAAAGCTAATATGTAGAATAGTTCGTATTTGTTAATACAAAAATGCAACCTGAATCATGCCGCCGATAAATATGGTATTTATAAGAGGAAGAAGCGAAAAAAAAAATTATGTTGCTTGTGAACATAACGGAGGTCTGAGTAATATGTTATGCTAGTTTGACTTATATTTTAAGTTTGTGCTCGCATTGTTCATATAAAAATCAGTTGCGTATTTGCTGTGTTACCTTTGTAGAGACTGTTTTATAGTGTAATGCAGAGAATTGCTTTATCTTATTTTATCTTGAAATTGGTGTTTTGTTTGCAGGATTATTTGAACAAGACCATATGAACTACGTAACTGACAGATTGGACCCACGCTACGAGAAAGCTGGTGAGCCAACATTGGCAGAAATGACCGAAAAGGCAATCCAAATTTTGAAAAAGAATCCTAAAGGTTATTTCTTACTGGTTGAAGGTAATGTAATATATTTATTTCATATTATCTCTTTTGAAAAACCCAAATGTTTTCTGAATTTTGCAACGTATTTTTCCTCCGTTAATAATTAAGTATGTTCCATAAGTGCAACAATTATATGCTATTACGGCTAATTGTTGTGTTGTGACGAAAGCACCATATTAAGTACGCATTTAGTGTGAATATTTTTTAATGAAAATAATGCTCTAATATTTTTTAATATGATCGGTAAAGAAATATGTAGGAAAATAGCTCATTTCATTCTTTTATTTTTTTAAAAAAAGAAATATGCGATACATACTTACAATAGTATTAAACATATTACTAACGTCATTTTAAGTACAAACCAATGTTTAGCCCTTTATTTGTTCTATTTCTTGACATTAATTAATTTATAACTAAAAGGCAAGTTTCAGGATTTTAAAGTGAACCGGATCGTTTACAGTTTTAAGTTTATGTTG
>JAUMGZ010169891.1:0-15121 GCA_032359645.1 Pododesmus macrochisma | reverse complement strand
CCAAACTAAAACAGTCTCATTTGGCTGGTTAGTTCTTGTGGTGACTTTTTGATGAAGCTTTTGTTTGTTTGTCAATAGCGTTTCTTCTGTTGATCCTATTTCTTCTTGTTTATTAAAAAAATCACATATATATATTAAGAACAATTATATTGCATGTGTTACAGTATATAGAAACGTAAACCACAAATTTTGCTTTGATTGTTTGTTTTTATTTTTTTGAAGTTTAAATTAATCAATTTATATCATTTGCAAAGTTTATATTCATTAATGGAATCCAAATATTAAACTTATATCTATTCAAGCGTTTTTATTAAAGCAATAAAATTCAAAAAAACAAAAACCGTGCTTTTAAGCAGAACATAGTACGTGAACACTAGTTCGTTATCTTTTGATGACAAGTGGCATTATAAGGTCAATACGTATATATGAGAATTGTGAAATACTATTACGATACACCTCACCTTTGATTCTCTTTGTTTTTGAAAAAATGACAAGAATTAATAAGCACTGACAAATATCGTATTTCCTGAAATTGCCTTATCATTTCAAATGCAAACCGAATATTGATTTGTTGTTTATAAAAATGAGATTTGCCCCATCTTTAAAAAACACAAAACATTTATGTAAGTTGCATTTAAGTGAAATAAGAGATGAAGAATTTCTGGGAAAGATATGGACATATACAAATGTTTAATATTCAACTGAAGCTGTGAAATTGGTGAACAATTAAACAACTCTTTAGATATAGTCTGCATGACAAAAACACATGCATTAACGGAAATGGAACGATTTCCTATATTACTGAAGTATGTATCATATCATTCCAAAACTTCCGTGGACGAAATGTCGTTATCAAGGCGGTCAAAGCCTTGGTTATTGCAGTGTTCTATTATTAAACAAGTGGCACATTGGGCATTAATAGCCATCTTGGTGAAATAGGCTTATGTTTATACGTAATACTTCTAGTTTCATGCGGGAAGTTGGAATGTTAAGGCCTCATTAACAAGTTTAACCACATCGCCTGGTTTTTAAACCATTAAGCTCTAGGCAATCTGGTTTATACAAAGAAGATTTTTAAAATATTTGCCAAAGTTTCGCACATTGGGCAAACAAAATGGCGCCCCTAGGAACTCAGCCACATGATTGTAACTAATCTGAACCCCCTTTCCCTGAAATGTCTTATACTTATTTTTTAGATGAAATTGGCCCTGTTGTGTTGGACAAGAAATCGAACATGTGAACAGTTAACGTATTTGCTATAGTGTTGAAATTTGACCCCAGGGTCACGCCTTGAACAACTTTTATATTGTCAAATTTCACCCTTTTGATCCCCAGTGGCACTCCCTAGGGACGAGCCCTTTCGTTTATACATGTATTTGAATTAATCTGAATTCCCTTACCCAAGTGATACCTTTAAATTTGATGTTGATGAAATTGACCCAGTAGTTTAGGAGAAGAAGTCGAAAATGTGAAAAATTAACAACGACGGACGACGGACAAGATTTGTATGAGGAATGTCTACCTTGGACATTCGGTCCAGACTGATTAAAAACGATCGGCCAGTCCCGAATCTAACCCCGAAAATATATCGAAATTGCTTCACTTCGCTGCTACATTGTACCAACTTGTGGTTATCCGAAGCGTTCCGTCTATACTCTTGATTACTTTCGTGTCACGTGTGTAGCACAATACCTGTACTGTTCTACAAGAGACTGTTCTATTTGAAGAAGAAGAAGAAGAAGAAGAAGAAGAAGAAGAAGAAGAGAAAGACTAGAAACGAAAATATAGAATTGGTTTTATTGTTTACTGTCGACATTTTAGATCTTAGCTGTGACCCTAGCTATGCGAAATAGCATCCAAAAAACCCAAAGGTAGTGTTTTGTCCCGCTTACTGGAACTGCCTAAGTTCTAGGTATTTGATTTCGAGCATTGTTGAAATTGACCGAGAAGTTGCTAATGATTCTGTTATTTTTCATATCTAAATTACTTCACTTCATGATAGCTTCACAACATTTACAACGTCTTGAAATGTACCACATTCGTTGAGTTGTTATTTTAATGAGACAAATGAATATAAACTGCTTGGACTGACTTGAATCCGTTCTTTAACATATTTATAATAAAGTTCTTTGTCACAAAGTAGTATTTTATAATAGGCATGTGAATAGTTTTTCTTAACTATAACAGAGCTATTAAGAAGTAGACATAGAATATGTCCATACCATATGTTATAAGTGACCTCGTGGTAAAAAGGTAAATGTCTAATTATCCAAGATTTAAGTGCTGCGGTCGGTTCAAGCATTAAACATATGTTATGTGTTTGTTCATTAAACTAAATCATGTTCAGATATTGTTGTTTTTCATTCTTAAAATCTACAAATTACTCGTAAGCTGTTAACACAAGGGTTACTTTGTAACAAACTTTTTAAACGAACATATATGGCGCTGTTATTGACGTACGGACATATATGTGTGCACAGTGTGTTTGTGAAGGAACATGTCATCCATATTTCTAATGGTAATTTGTCTACAAACTAAGAAAAAGGATGAAATCTTCAAACACTTGTCTCTACTTCCTTACTTCATACGGCCTCTGATATGTATAGTCTTCTGATTTTCACGCTGACTGGCAACAATGAAGGGACTCGAATGCGGACCGCGTCAAAACTGCATCAGGGGAGATTGGTTTCTGATACTCTGCCCCTTTGATTGCTAGTCGATATTCTTTTAAATCTTGACCCTTAGCTAATTGTCAGTCCAAGGGAGCAAAACGCACTATAGTGATACCATGAACACATGTTGATACTAAGAGTAGTAGCTGGGGTTTTTGATAACGTATTAATTCAGCCATTCAGCTCCTACTGTAATTAATTTATTTATTCATTCGGACGTAATGGTTGTTGATGTCTGTTTTTTCTACACATACAATTGTATCTTTTGCTTAGACTGGATGTTGATATCTCCATTCATCGGGTCCAATTTACCATGGTTGTTGTTCTACCAGTTTTACCATGTTTATATGTCATTCCCGCGTTGTGTGCGTTTTGAATCACAATTTAATTTTGAACTTAAGAATTGGATTTTTCAAAAATTAAATTTTGTTGAAGTCTCCATCACCACGAGTTATGTGGGCATATTTGGATCCCGTTTCTTCCAATTAATTGCCAATTATTTCGTTGAATAAATGTCCTTAGTCTATTTTTTTGCTGGTGACTGGCCTGGAATATTTTTCGATGTGGTTTTAAGTATGATTTGATTGCCATTTGATGCTCGTTTTCTTGAGTAACTCTCATTCAGTCGCTGTTTTTCCTAAATATACAATGCTGTGTATTCTTTATCTTCCGCGGCCAAACGCAGAAGAAAAGAATGATAACTGGTTGCTTCGATTTTAAAATCATTCAGTTAATTCGGTCAGTGTTTATGTAAGAAAAAAACTTGCACTATTTTCTATTAATATTTAAAGGACGATTAAAAAATGAGGATTGCCCTTGCACTTTCTTTTACACTTCGCAGACTTGAAGAAGATGAATCTGTCTTTTTGAGGCTTTAACACTAATTCTACACAGGATGCGAATAGAGGCACCATATGATCATTTATTTTTGTTGATGGACGATTATATTTTAGATTGACCTAGTTAAGGATAAACAAAATAACAGTACTCAGGTGTCCCAGAAGATATTGTAAAAATATTACTTTAATCTTTGAAATAGATGTAGCACTGACATGAGGTTTAATAATATGATTTACGCCACATTGGTGGACACATTTAGGCACACGAAGGAAAAGTAAACCCCGCATTTATATAACTTGAAAAGCAACGGACTTCAAACCACTAATGCTGTGATAGTACGCAAATCAAATGCAACGACGTTACTGTTACGTTAATGTATTGTGCAGTGAGGAGATGAGATTGAAAAGAAAAACGGCATCTGAATCAGAGGGACTGACAACAAATAAAACGCCAACAAACATCAATCCAATTAAAGTAAAAACACATACGATAGCATCTCATAGCTACTCGATGCAACCTAATATTAAATGACATAAGCAATTCTTGCAAGAAAATAAATGGTTTGTTGCAACAGATAAACGTTATACCAGCATTTAAGAAAAAAAACTTGTGGAATATGCGCGGCTTTGTCTGCAAAGCAAATATCTTTCAGCACATCTGTACTATCAATAAATGTGTATTATTGTAACAAAACATTCGTTTACATATTGTTTATGTCGTTTTCATTGTCATGCACACAAATATCATTTTGAAAAGGATTGAATAGCACATTTTAGAAATATAATCAGAATACAATAACAAAGTTTATATTATGAGAACAATATAAATAATATGGTTTTCTGGACTAAGATCTTCTCATTTTAATCAATAAAAAGTATGTTTTATAAACATTTTAGATGTGCTATGTAAGACATTTTTAAAATGCTTCGTGGTATACTTCACATTGTTAATAAATATGATATAAGCAAACAGATGTACTTTTTAATTAAACTGTAATCAGCTGTTTGAGCTCATGAAGTTTTAGATAGTACATATATACATTACTTGTTGATGTTTTGTTTAATTAAAGATTTCGTATCACTTTTAAAGTAATCATGTAGTATTTGTTTACATGATATATAATTATAGCGATGTTGAATGCAGCGATACCTTGATATCCCCTATATGATTTCTTATTTAATTATATACCATATTAATGCAGTTTTTAAATTCCAAAGAAATTTAATTAGTGTACAATGATAGTTGATGTACATGGCTAGTGCAAAGCAGGACTAAATATGGTTGAAATAATTTGTCATCTGCGGCGAAACATTGGAATTTTCTGATAAACGATTTAACATTAATAACAATCTTGTTTTCTTCTCAGTGAGCTCTATTGACGTGTCACTGACGGAATATTATCGACGGTGTTAAGACAAAATAGAAACATTTGGATTAATGAAATAAACGGAATAACCATCAGCACCTGAAGCACGCTACATATGCAATGACAAATCACCATAAAACCAGCTCCACATGTGGATCAACTTTAAACAATCACTCATCCGTACATATGTACAATAAAACCAATACTACAGGTAGTTAACAGTTAGTGCCAGTTGCATCAACTGTGCACATATGAAACAGTCAATTTATCAAATCAGTACTGACACAAAAACGACAGCAAGACAGCAAATGGCAAAGCGAACGGGAGAGCAACTAAAAATGACTGCAAGGCACTTTAATACTCTCTCTCTCTCTCTCTCTCTCTCTCTCTCTCTCTCTCTCTCTCTCTCTTACGAATATTTGAGTTTCTGGGAGAAAAATAAAAATTATCACTGTTTATAAATCATTATGGCCTGCTTAAAACTACAACAAGGTTTAAAACTACAACAAAGAATAGTGTTGTTTTAAATTAAACACTACTAAAGGCATATAGGCATGTTAATCATTGGAAGAAGTAATATATATTAAGGTTCTTGACCCTCTAGTAAAATGTTAATGTAATAAATATATCAAAGGTATTCTATCTTTACGTGTGCGTATACTGTAGAATCAGAAAATTTCGTTGTGGTTTTAATTTTGTTTATATCGTTGTTGTAATAGATTGACGAAATTGAAATCATGACGAAATTAATCACATACCTTCTAAAAAGAACACTTTGAGTATTTTCAACGAAATTTTATGTCAACGAAATCACTTTATTTTCAAAACAACGAAATGTTAGACCAACGAATATTTCCGACTCTACAGTATATATATAATTGCTTTTTTATTCATTCCACGTACGTGTACAGCATAAAAAAACAATCCATCAATGATTTTATCCAAACAATTATTTCATATTTGCTTGCATAATAAACTGACTCTTTGTTTTAATTAAAGTATATTGGCTTTTGTATCTTGCAATTTGATGATATTCTTATATCAAATATACAAATTATTTGTATATCGCCAAGAAATTCATTGATGCAATTTTATATCCATAAAAGGGGCTATCAAAGTAAAAAATGTTGAAAGTGAATAGTGGCCAGATAAAATCGGTAAAACCTCTAGAAGGAGACATAAAACTAGACGTGGCCATGTACAAGATTTTGAAACCCACCCTTGAATCTCATGTCAAAAAAAATATCTCCATGTTTCAAAAGAGTAGCACGTAACGTTATTCATTTTCCTTCGTGTCATGTATGGTATTGATCACATAAAATTAAATTAATAATTTAAATTGGAGGGAACTCAGGAGACTGATATTATATCAATTATCTCCCATGTTGCAGTGCAAGAGTCTCGAATCATTTCTTATGGGTAAATGATCCTCGTTATTAAATGAAAGAAGTGTTATTCCTTTGCATATTTGATTAAAATACACGTACTTTCGTCGCTGCTGTCTTTTTTGCACAGTTGTAATATGATTAAACAGCGGATGAATATGCTTTACCATCTGTCTTTTATATAAACTGATCAATAAAACCTACCAATATCACTCTCTGTTATTTTACGGCAATAATGAAGCGAATGAAAAGACACTAACAAAGGATCATGTAGAATGTGAACAATGATACATATGTAATTGTGTTTAAATCATGTTCTTTGATACTTTTGTAAGAAAATCTAAGAGAGCCTTATGTTAGCAATATGCCTACCTGCTAAGCGTTTTCTTGCGTTTTCTTGCGTGTTAATGGTTAATGACCGCTGGTGAATCAATTTATAATTAGATTAGTTAGGACGAGTTATTATGTGAAGTCCATGTCGAAGTTGCATTTTGCCTCACTTAATGTAGAAAATATGAAAAATCTAGAATAAATTTAAAAGCCGTAAGTCCATGGACTTGGGCAAAAAAAGAAATACCTTGGGCACACACAGAAAAAAGAACAAAACTACAATTATTAAATAAAAGAGGAAACAACACGAACTTCTATTAAAAAAACTGTAAGAGACTCTAGGTGCTCGCAATTCAGTAAGCGTTTCCTGTTACACATGCGTCACCCACCGCGATGATTAATTGACTGGCAAAATGCGAGAAGAATATCATTGTGTGTTTTGAGTACAAAAAGGACAAACCGGAGCACCATATTTAATTTGCACTTTGAATGTCTAACTGTACAAGTCTGAAATATGTTGATAATCATAATAAACATTCCAAAGGATTTGAAATATATAAGCCATGAAATATGAAACATGAATTGAGTACATAGAGGTTCTCACACAAGATTTGATTAGTTATGGTAAATAACACACGAGATGATAATTCTATTTTCCACTTTTTTCAAGGCTTGCCGAGAAAAATTAAAAATAGAATAATTATCGAGTGTGTTATTTACCATAACTAATCAAATCGAGTGCGAGAACTGCTTTCTCGCCATGGAACCGTGGTAGTATTGTGTTATTGTTCGTAGTGATATCACAGTGAGCAGGTCACATGCGTGAAACGTCTCCTTGACTACCCTTCAACAAGAGATATAGCACTGTAACTTTACGCGTGCTTTGTATTTCAACTACAACTTAATAATAAACTATTTGAAAAAAAAATTCCGAAAAGGTAATGTTTGTAAATGGATTGCCGCCAAACTTTGAACTGGAATCCTGAAGCGAGCGAAACAACGCAGTTCTGGTGAAACGGAAATAAAGAAAATAACGACGTCAGAGGTCATGACCCTCGTATGAAGTTGCAGTCCAATCAAATGACGTATAAGCAGTGTGATAACAATTTGACCGGTTTGATAACACAAATTATGTGAGAAATGTACATACAAATATGCTTCAATTAAATACAATATACCATGCGACAGAACTATTCTTATAAGAAAGAAAAACATTTCTTTTATTCTTTATAGTAGGTAAATCTTAAACTTGATGTGTATTCCTTTGTTGTGCATGTATGTATTTAATATGATGCGATGTAGATGCTGTTGTTATGCTATTTTCTTGAATCGATATCTATTATTTTATTAATTTAATTAATACGTACTTTGAGTTTGTAATTTTGAAATCACCATTGTGACATAGTATTGCACTGTCCTACTGAAATAATCTTAGTTATTTCATTCTTCGTACGTTGTGCCAAAGCCAGAACAATTATAAGTTGTTTATATGAAATCATTTCTTTCATATTTTCCTTGAACGTAAACATCATAAAGTGAATGCATTGAGGCAAAGCGTAGCTGTTTATCAAATAAAAATGTAAATCGAGACTAAAAAAGTGGGGAAAGTGTAACTGTAAGTGTCACCGTTTTTGTTGGTTTGACGTCATTTTCAAATGCTCTTGTCACTTTCCTTGTTTATTCAGGTGAATTTAAATATGACCTAAACCAACCAAAGGAGTGAGAAGATAAAATAAATGATACATACAATAACGCTGTAAAAGTAGCCAAATTGCATTCTAATTTTTTGAAAGGAAAGACAAGTATACTTATAGTATTGTTGGGGTGTTTGTTTTGTCCTTTATTACCATCGTGTATTTTACACTAACCTTTTATTGCATTTATGTATTCAGAGCTTTTTTTTAGCGAGGTCTTTTTTTTCTTTAAATCATGAATTAATTATCTCTTGAGCGTCCATTGATGACGGTTGATTCGAAGCTAGACATAGAGTTCGGGACGGGGTTTATCACACAGAGTATTGGTTCTTTCCTCTCATAAATATTATATACATTGATGACATGTTTCAGTCTGACATTTTGTAAATTAATGTATGGCATTGATCTAGCCAGTTATAAGCGTTAAATAGAAACTTTAAAAAAGAAAGACCACAACTTGATCGTATCTTACACATTATCTAAGGAACCAGTAATTGTATATACATGTAACTGTTCGAAATGCTCAAAAGTCATCGAACCTATATTTTGTCAAAGCTATTGTTACATATTTGATATGTAACTAAAAAATAAATGGAATAATATTTTCTGCATTATATAGGACGCTTACAACATAAGAAAAGGTCAAAACAGGAATAAAGACATAAAACATGAAATACAATTGCAATGTTACCCGGGGTTTACAAAACCACCGCAACGGACGTATTGGGTGTCTATTTAATTGCATATTGTTTAAGTAAGACTGGAAAACTGTTCTAAGCGTTCCCTCTTGATTTCGCAGTGTAGGGTGATCAATAGACAATTAACAATTTTAAACAGTAATATAGCACATTTACATGACTACACGGTGAAAAAAGTGTCATGTAACGAAAATGTGAATCCTAGAGTAGTATAATTTGTTCAATGATTTTACATGATGGAATATATTTCTTTAATGTGTATGCATTATATCAGTGATCAACATTAATCAACTTCTGAAACAAATTCGTTTCATTTTGCTATTAAACAACTAAAACGCAATGATGATTTTTTCTTCAAATCCTGTTGTTATACACAGCAGAGTTGGACGCTTTAGAATTGTAATATCTAAATCCTGTCTGATTTTGTTTCACCTGAACTTACCTTTTTAGAGATATTCTTTCGTACACCTTTGCACAACACACTGCTGCTTTTACTTCGTAATGTGAATCCGTTTTAATTTTCTGTGATAATTTTTACACTTAAGTACAGCCTTCCAGAAAAAATAAACCACGTTTAGTTAAAAATAAACAAATATTCTAAATATAAAGTTGCTATATTAAAAATAGAGTCAGAATCAACAGCAACCACATTGCATTGCTATGAACACACCTCGTACATGTTTCAAATAGAAAGCAAAGTTTTGGAACTAAACTATCAAACTAAATCAACAATAATGTGCGACAAGTGCTTCATTCCCATATAAATAAGACATCATAATTACGATATGATTCGCGGGCAAGCTGGTACAGCAGGTTGGCGTGTGTCGTCTGCTTTCCAAATAAGGCTTTCTGAAAGGTGTTTTCTTGCGGAGTCATTGACGCTAGAAATATCAACGTCACGCACGCTCTTGACACTATCCTAGTACCAGTTTAGATCTGAGTAATGCCAGAGCGACACAAGCAATCCTAACATAGCGTTCATGAGATGTTAGTGGTCTTGTTTTCTGTGAGTGACAGGACAATGTTGGAAAACATCATGGGAGTTCAAGAGTCATCACGTTAGTCAGTATCAGTTCTTTCTTTGACAGATGTAGTGACAGTTACCGAACATTATAGCCCCGTTTATTACACATGGGATACAAAAATATTTATTGTGACATTCGCATACTTTTATAAGTCATTTGGATAATATTTAATGATTCCTTTATGGAAATCGCGCTTCTGACTTGTCTGAAGTTGTACAATGTATACTGCACGCCACATAAACTTATTCATTTGAGTTTCAATAAATCATTGCTACATGTACATGTATCAGAAATCGAGAATTATATGAAACATTGATGTCGTTCAATTTGTTGTTGAATAGTTAAAAAAAAAACCAAACTTTCTACAGTATTTGTACTTTTATAAAGTAGTAAATAGGAAAACCAAACACGATACTCGATAGCCGTAAGTCTATGGACATGGGCAAATAAAAGAAAAACGTGGGACGCAAACAGAAAGAAAACCAGAAACACCATTAATGACTTAAACAGGAAACATTACGAATTTCTATAAAAACTAGCGATTGGGTAAGCGTTTCCTGTTTCACATGTGTCACCCGCCGCGATGTTTTCATGGTATTTCGGAATGTGGCAACCCTTCCATAGTTAAATGGAAATATAAGTCACTTTAACGTTCTAATGAAGCAATAGAATTTAACAACAACAAAACAAAAAAAACAGCCATTCTTAGAAAGATTTTAAGACTTTTACCATCGTGCGTAATCGAATATATCACTGAAAGAAGAAAAATCGTTAAAAAGAGGACAGAAATCACAGAAATATTTTGATAAAAAATATTGAGAAGAACAAATAAAATATAGCTCAGTGCACGAAAAAGGAATACGCGCAGTGTAATGAATTTAAATCTACCCAAGGAAATGCATTTGGCCACGGACATCCTAATATCGAAACAGCAATGTTTTACGGGTAGAAAACCATAGGAAAAAAGGTACCGCAACTTGTAATGATTGATAATCGTGTTTATCTAACTCTCGATAGTTAATTTTCAGATTCAAGAAAACATTTTGGCAAGCTTTATTTCTATGTAAAATATGAAAATTACCTAACTCGAGATAGATAATACCCGACAACCAATTATAAATAGTTGGGATACATGTACCTATATATATCATAGGAGAAAGTGTATTCAATAGCGATAAGAATTCTAACAGGCAGACACGTTCACGTGATATGACCTTTCTGTAGTTTCAGATATCACCCCTATTTAACAAATAAATATTACATGTACTCTACCAACATTTTAGATGGCATATTAAAACTATGATAAACCGTTCAAAGCTATATGCTTGATATGTCTATAATTAATATTGATTACAAATTTAACACGGTTAAAAGTGACCTCGATGGTCAACGTATACAAAAGCCAATTCAATAAATACACTAGGAAATACTTAAAAACAAATATAGAAAAATCAGGTTCAAACGGAGGACGCAAACAAAAATAAAATTAATATACTAATAGAATAAAACAAAAGTAAGAACTCTGAACTTCCTTGGAAATTAGAACTGACGTCATGTGTCCATGGAGATTGAGTATTCGTTTGTTTCAAAAATACTGAGTTTAATAAAGTTGCTGCTGTAATAAGTATCGTTGTAAAGAGATTTGACTTTAGTTGCTTTAATCTCTATATTTTATTCATCAATTTAAGTTTGATACTGTTTTTTTCTCGTACTTATTTAATGCTTCTGAAATAGCATTCTTTTGTTCTTGTATATTATCAAAGGACATTCAGGAAGGAAAATGAATCATTGGGTGCTTGACTCTCGCTGCACCCGTCACCCGCATCGTTAAGGAAGCTGCCGACAGTTAAAGATCGTGAGTATGCGATAGCACCTACAGTTATTGATTCAACAACATTGTTTTATGCGGTGTGTTTGCGTTATACGTGCATTAAGATAAGCATCATCTATAGTTGGATCTTGTTACAATAAATTTGATAAGAGGGAGTGACTTCTTCTTTGTTCTTCTAGCTACAAAGGTATACATCAGTGGTTGAAAACACGGCATTTCGAGTTAAATGACATCATACTTTATGTAAAATAAATACCATTTCATTACATGCAATTGATTCAAATACCAAACTGCAAAACTGAAACATGCCACTAGTAAATATATTTATAAGAGGAAAAAAGCAATACTCTGTGGGCGTGAACCTCTTCCAACATTTCAGGTCTAGCTACGAAATAAACCTTTATAAATGTACACTAAATGAAAAGTAATTTCTATTCTAGGATAGAATCTAGAATGGGCAAGACGTCGATTAATCAAAGCCTGTGGGCTGTTAAATCACAATGTTAATGAAGAACAATAATACAAAATTGCAAACTGAAACATGTAAAAAACAAAACAACATTATTTCTACACTGTGAAAGGACCCATACTCCGTGCGAGATACCCTCGTCCCGCATTCCAGGTTAAGCTCTGAAGCAACCGTTATCAATGGATATTTAAGAGAAAACAAATCTATAAATTTATTATAGACAATACTTTGGTAGGTCAAAGCTACACAGTCGAATAGGAGGGGAAGGTTAAGATACCGATGTTAATGAAGGTAAAAACCACACCCAAACAATACTATTAATTTGTCTTTTAACGTCCTTGACTCGTGTTTAGTACAGTCAAGGCCTTATCAGCAAAGTCGAGATATTCACTTATAAAGAATTTAATATTATCAAAAGACAGAGCACACATTAACATGCATGAAGTTATATATAATGGAGAGAGCATTTTTTTTCAACAGTTATACGATTTAACAATGTTTCAGTCATATTACGAAAAAATATTATGTATTATGTATATTATATATATTATGTTTATTACGACACTATGATCGTATTAACCAAATGGGAAGCGGGAAGGTTGGTTGGAACGTGATCCGGTTTATCAACCACTCCAAACATTGCGCTTGAATACCCTTTTACGTACGTTTTACAGCCTTGGCACCTTTTGTGTATTTCTATGTTTCCGCTGTTTTTGTCTTAGCGATATATGACATTTTCAAATGTCTGCATATTTTGATGATCAAACACTTTTAATCATTTTGTTCAGATTTATATTTTTTGATTAATATTCGAATCTGCGAGGACTTGGGAAGAAGATTTAGACAATAGGAATAGGAATAAAACGACCATTAATAGGAAAATAGCCTAGATTTATCAATAATTTAGATTCAGAATCGTGATATATTCAAATCCCCTGAATGTCTCACATAATTGAAATTTTATATTTGATTCTAAGTAGTCGTTAGAGGTTTGCCTGCGTTCGAAATATTGGAAATGTTATTGTCGATTGAGCACATATACGCCTTTCAAATATCATTATTCAAATAATGAAATACCCTATATGAATAAAAACAATAAAGAACACTTTTCTAACATATTCGTAATAACGTACTCATGAAAGGGAGCTTTAGACGACATACACTTCAATAAGTTATAATACACATAGCCCCAACGGATCACTTGCCATTACTATTAGTTTTCGAAGGTTTATAATTATGCTATACATATACTCACGTTATCTTCTTGTGATACATGGAACATAATTTTGTTTTTAAATAGAAGTTTGTGGTGTTTCCTGTTTTATTTCATAATTGAATTTGTGTAGTTTTGTTCGGTTTGCACCCCAAGTTTTCATTTTGTTGCCCATGTCCATGGAGTAAAGACTGTTGAATATCGTTTTGGTTTTTCGTATTTTCTACTTTGTTTATCTTAACTTCTCTTCACACATGTACCTCGATGTTGGTTGTGTCTTTCGGTCGTCACTCCTGTTGATTTGGAATTGGATTTTTTCTGCTTTGACAGTTTGGTTGACAAACCAACTAAATCGGTTTCTTTCCCCCTTTTTTGTTTGTGAATATGTGATGGTCTGAACATCTGACAATTTCGTCTTACCTCTGTGTTGGGATGCTTTTTAGCCGTCAATACTTAGTTTTCAGCAACGGCGAATATATTCCAAATTAGGTTAAATTTGAGAGACGTCTTACATGTGGTCGTTTGTGTTTTGAAATTGAAATAAATTGATCTGAAAATAGATTTATTGTATTGAATAAAAGAGCATCTTTCACAAAACACTAATACAAATATACAGAAAAATCAATTTGCAGCCTGAAAACAAACGATTCAAAGCAATATTAATTTTAACACTAATTCGATCGTATCAGTATTAGAAATAAAACGCATACCGAAAGAATTGAACAAGAGGAGATGATGCCAAGACTAATGAATTAACAGTGGAAAGAACACCAAAGACACAGCAAAACTACTCATCCGTCAAACACGACATGACATTTCCGTGCTAGAGAATCAAAATTATGGTTCACCTTTTTAACGTTTCAGTCCAATGGACGTATGTGACTGTCATGAAATGGAAGCCTGAGTTAACATAGATATGCAGGTTTTCAAAAGTCTTCATGCCAAGTTATCGTGGTGCATGTGAAGTGTCGAAGTCAATTAAAAGTAAAGGCTTGTTACAGTGCTTTGATAACCGCTTCACATTCTATGTTGTCAACGTTGAAATCTCAGATAAGGTTGCTTTGATATTAACTTTCAACTTTTTATTTTTTTTATAGTTTTCGTTAAGGTCTACTATAAAGACAGAACGTTTCAATATCTTGTTCTCTATTATGGTATGCAATAAATAATAGAGTGAAATTCATACACTCGTATGACGGGTAATAACCAATAAGTTTTGCACTATGTTTAAATATTTCAAGTCATGGGTTCATGCAATACAATGATTCAACATATTCGTGCTACTTTCATTCTAATTTTTTTTTCTTAATTTTAAATTAGTTAATATGGATAACCAAATAACAGTATGAATTGAATCAACAGAACGAGAGACATTGACAACAAACAATAACTGCGACAAACAATGAAGCACCGGGATGTATTTATTTAAATCGACATCACAACAATCATCAAGACAAGTAATCTATGCAGACCGACTTAGGACGGTCACCCAGCAAGAAACCAGGCGGTTATTATTATTATTATATTAGAGTTTAACGTCACGTCCAGAATATTTCACCGATATAGCGACAAAAGACCAAAGGAGAAAAACCAAAAGA
>JAUMGZ010169880.1:0-15122 GCA_032359645.1 Pododesmus macrochisma | reverse complement strand
CAGGTGCGTCATTTGTACAATCTTGAATCTTGAATCCTCTTCTCCTAAGAATGCTCTCCTGTAAAATTTTGGTTGAAATCTGCCAAGTAGTTTTAGAGGAGATGTCGTTTAAATGCAATAGATAACGACGGACGGACGGACGACGGACGGGATTTGTATGAGAAAAGTCCACCTTGGACTTTTGGTCCAGATGGACAAAAAACCAAAACGATATTTAAAATAGACGCAAGTACATGGAAATGGGCAAACAAAAGGAAACTGGGGACGCACGAAAAACAAAAATACAATTATTAATCCAGAAAGGAAATTTCTATCAAATTTAGAAACGAAACCAGGTGTCCACGAAGGAGTGAGTTTTTCCTGTTACAAATATATCATCCGCAGTAAATATAGGGAAAGTGTAGCCTGTCAGATCGTAGTTCTTTTTAATATCTTTCATAATCAGTAAAGACTAGTTGAATGCAAAAGTATATTTTAGATATTGGTTATTACAGTGTATTATTGCAATTAATTAATTTCAAAATATATAAATTAAAGTATCAATAAAAACGTAATTAGTATTTCTGTAAATTGGGCATAATGACAGGTTTTATGAAAAAAATCCTCATAAAAGTCCTTTCAAAAATCAATATAAATCTAGACGTACCAATATCAAATAAATTATATGTGGAAAACATCCGAACGTCATAGACTAAGAACTTTACCAATATTGAAAATGAAAAATAACAGAAAAGTTTTATTTTACAAATCGGTTTAATTTCAACTACATCGTACATGTATTTTCAAAATATGAACGGACAGACACATTAATGTACACTATAACACGAAGCCATTACATAGTCAATTTAGAGTCCCGTGTGAAATGATTGCATAGATAGTTCAGGTGAATTTATTGGATCCCCAATGATACGTTTCATAGTTAGAAATATATCTCTCTGTCGTTCTGTCACCTTAATGTAATGTCCGAGTCTCCGAAGAGTCCTTATACCTGAGATACGTGACTTCGAGATCGATGTTTTGTCATAATTCAGGAGGATAACTAGTCTAGAGGGATTCCGAAATAACCAGCTCCATGCTGTGTTGTACTCGGTCCTGTCAAAAGTCTCATAACCACGAGACAGTACGATAATTACCGACTTACAAGCCTGCATCTTTTTATCGATTTCTGCTTGTCTTGGCATTCCAGGATCCAAATCTCTTAGGGGAATAAACACGCGGTAGCCAAACTGAGCAAGTCTAGGTTCCAAATATTTAAAGACAAAATCCCGTATTTCTTCACAATTCTCATCACATGAAATATACGAATCATATTCAAACGACGCCACTTTATTTCGTTGCCGGAGTTTTCGCATCACAAATTTCAACTCTAACCTAAAGTTGAACAGAAATAACGCAGCAATAATAAGGAGAAATAGTGTTACCACTAGCGCCAATGGAGTTTCCCATGGTGACGAATCAACGCACTCTAAATATTCTGCAGTGACGTCATCAGATAATAAGACATCACCACTCTCTAACTTGCAAAAGAGAGGATTGTCCCGCCTAGCTTTTTTCAAGCGCCTCCATTCGCCTATCCATGTATTGGTACAATCACAAGGAACAGGAGTTGATCCAAAACAAATCTGATCGGGATCCATTAATTGTATACTTTCTGGCAGACCATTTAAATTATGATTGAATAAATACACTTTTGAAACATTCAGTAAACTTCGTATTAAAGCATCACTGATATCTATGACGCTATTTCCGCTCAAATCTAAAACGGACGAATCAGGGAAGTATGCGAAGGGTGTAGGATGAAGAATTATGTTTTGTTTAAAGTACAATACATATTTATATCCAGATGTACTCTCGGGTACAACCTTTGGCATGACTGATTTATCAGTGCTGTTGCAGTCTATCACAACTCTACGATGGGCCGGTTCTTCTATACACGTACAGAACATTGGACACCTACTGTCTTTACTGTTATTACAAATGAATAATTCCACCAAACTTCCGTTTCCGAATACATCCACAATCTTAAGACCTGACAGCGATTGGGGAATGCTGCATATATATTCCTCAGTGTCGTCTTTTTTATAGAATCGTTTAAAATCATCAAAATTGAGTTCAAGAAAAGATCCAATTTCACAGTCACAATTAATAGGAGTCCCGATCATAGTAAAACTTCCTCGTGGAATAACTTTTATCAAATCCCGGTACAAGGAAGGATCTCTTTGTGCCAAGAGAGTCAATGGATGAGCATATCCAGTTCCAGTATTATAACTTAGGTCAACGTTGCCACTTCCATACACCTTTGAGTGGTCTAACTTTAGTCCACCCTTGTTAGTGAATTGGGAATCATTTATTCTAGAATAATTCAGCTCACAAAACAAAGTTGCCTCTAAGATTAAATTGCTCACATCTAAGTCTTTTATATTGTTGTTGTTGATATCAAAATTAAATACGTTTACTGATTGATGAGAAAATACGTTGATGTCCATACGTGTGATTCGGTTACCCACTAGGCTCACCGTTCGTAAGTTAGAAAGTTCGATAAATGTAGCATTAGATAAGTAACTCAGCTGATTATAATCCAGTATTAAAGTGTCGAGAGTCACCAAACAAGATATATTTGGTAATGTACTGATTTTATTGTACGTGAAATCAATGTGTGTCAATCGACTAAAGTTACATGTATTTCCCGGAAAATTTCGTAGTTTTCCATTTGTATGTATTACACCTTGAAATATTGCGTCTAAACTTGAGTTGCACGTGCAGTGGGGACTAACAGGCGTCATGCATGTGCACGTTGGAGTAACAATGAGGTTTGCTTTTTGTTTGATATTCATATATTCTACATCCAGCAGGTACAAGACGTTGGGGTCACCAACTTGCGATATTTCCCATTTGTGTCTAGATTTACATGCACAACATACGTTATTTTCTGTATCGGGATCACAACTGTCGGGACAGAATATATTCTGTTTTTTCGGTCCTGTATTCGGCGACCACTTAGTAAACTTTTCTGCAAACACTTTCCCAAGTAAAACTAGGAATATTTGTAATATAAGGTAAACTTTTATACTATGCATGTTCAACATAACTCTCATAATTTTTACACATTCGCGACTAAAAGGTTCCCTTTATGATATTGCGTTGGTCTTAACACACGTATGTTGTTTCCAGATGTGCAATATGTTGTTCTCCTGAACAGGAAGTATCACACGTATAATATCACAGTCCTTTACACTTCTCATATGCAAAATACGATATCGCTGCAGCAATCAATTATGGTCATGTAATTATATGGAAATTATGCAATCTACCGTGTGCGTAATTTAAATTTGCCTTTAAAAACATAATACTTGTAAATTGTATGGTTATTAGATTCTCCTGAACCAATTATCACACAGATCACATACAAAGATTGATAGGATAATACACTGAAACATTCTGGACAGAAACTGTTCATTGTATAGACAGACATTTCAAATAATATCTGAACGTTTGTATGACATAGCTCACACAGAGTATTGGCTCTTTCCTCTTATTAAATATCATATTTATCGAAGGCATGTGTCAGATTGCATGTTTGTAATCCAATAGTCTTTATTTTAACAATAAACTTTAGACAAAGGTATTCTTTAGGTTTTAACAAGAAGAAATGGGATCACCAGAACAAAGGATCAACAAGTCATCATCAGAATGAACTAGCAAACTGAGAAGGGCATTTAAAATGACGTCAAACCAAGCATGTAATTTAAGTCAATGACATACGATATACAGTGTATACATGAAGCACCAATATCATATATGATCTGGGATGATTAACATAATAAACACACACACATAACAGTAAACAAAGTATGGTACAGTATTGCAGGTTAACATATAGAACTGGTATATTGTATAGTAAATATACCGAATAATTAATCAATTAAAATGCTAAATTGACATATCATTTTTCAAAAGTTTTATATCTGTCGTACATCAGGCCAGTACTAACATATGCAAATACTACTTCGCACAAAATAAAAAAGATTGGCTTGATGCAGCTAGAAGGTGAAAAATATGTTATAAACTTTCACATGAATTTAGCTGGAATACTTTTAACGCTAGACGTCATAAATATATAATAACAAATCAACCTTGTGTCATTGAGTGTCCTTTGTTCGTTAATTAAGATATTTCTAACAAGTTGATTGCTTTTGATAATGTTGATATATATTTAACGACTTTACATACTCTGAGAATATAAACATACAGTATCTTTCACCAGTAACTAATTTTCTAAAGAATACCCGCATTTAGAAAAAAATCTATCTCATTATGTAGGTGAATATCCGTGTTAAATTTACAATACAAAAATTTCTATAGCATTTTGTATCATTTTTTGTAATATACCAACCCGTCCGTCCGTCTTGAAATGATCACAACATTTTTGTCGAAACTTACAGTGAATGTTTTTCCTATGGTCACCTTGGACATTTGTGTTCGCCGCTGCCAAACTTCATCTTAATGGTCGCCGCGACTTCTGATTAACCGATACCTTGTCGAATTGTAAGATTGTCTCTTAACGTAAAGTAAAAGATGCTTGCATGATCTCATTTCAGATTCATCCTAAGTTGTCGAACTCAATCTAACATGGCCACCTTGCTTTCTGATTTCGCTGAGGCCTTTTCGTCTTGTTGCTAAAAGCTGTTGCTTAGATTTTCGCAAAATTAGATGTAGATTTATCTTCAATGGTCCCCTTATAATTGTGTTGTCAAACTCTATTCAATGTGACCGCCATAGTTTCTGATTGGCTGCAAACATTTTGATTTCAGGAAATGGTGGTCAGATGTTAACGAAAGTTGATGTAGATGTTTCTTGCATTTTATCCTTTCAAGATTGCAAAATTGCATTAAATATGACCGCAATGTTTTGTAATTGACTGAAGCATTTTCGATTTCTTTTTAAGAAACGTTGGTCAGATTTTCACGACACTTGATGTAGATATTCATTGCATGGTAACCTTTTATATATGAGTGACATTATCGAATTTCACCCAGTGTGCCCGTCATGAATTTTGATTGGTCGAACCTATTCTACTGCTTTCACGAAACTTGGTGTTGTTGTTTCGAGCATGGTGCTTTTTTTTAGATTTGTTTCAGACATTGCCGAACTCCATCCAAAGTGGTCGTTGTGACTTTTGATTAACAAAGACATTGTCGTCTTCTTTTCATAAACCGCTGTTCAGATTTTCACGACACTTGATGTAGATATGCATCGCATGGTAACCTTTTATATATGAGTGACGTTATTGAATTCCACCCATTGTGCCCGTCATGCATTTAGTTGGTCGAACCTATTTTACTGCTTTCACGAAACTTGGTGTTGTCGTTTCGAGCATTGGGCTTTTTTATTTGATTCAGACATTGCCGAACTCCATCCGAAGTGGTCGTCGTGAATTTTGATTGACCAAGACATTTTCGTCTTTTTTCATAAATCGTTGGTCAGATTTTCACGAAACTTTATGTAAATTGTCCTTGCATGGCTACATATAAGATCAATGTTCCTCATTTTTGATTTCCATCTTGTATGGCATCAATGCTTTCTAATTAGCCGATACCTTTCCGACATATAGTTATGATTTGTTTTTCACGAGACTTGACGTAAAATATTCCATGCATGGGGTCATTTCAGATTTGTGTCCGACCTTCACGATCTCCATCCGATATGGCAGCCATGCTTTCTGATTGGTTGATACCTGTTTGCTTTCTTGTCATAAGCCATTGGTTAGATTTTAATTTGTATGGTTGCTTTTCATAATTGAAAAGTCTGTGGATCGAAATAACCGACCAAAGGCTTTGCGGGTCCAAATATTGCTCATATTTTATGTTTCATTTTCAAAGATAAGTATATCATACTATGCAATAAAGGATTTACAACAACTTTATGTTTTTGCGGAATATTTGTTTTAATTGTATTTATAAAATGTGTCTTCATAGACCGAGGTGCAGTGCGAGCACAGATTCGTCGATATGGGCATTAGTAGACCAGCTAAGATTTTAAAAATAATGGGTCGGGCATTTTTGTTAATGGCAAAACCTAAGTTGAACTGAAAGAGTACCCCTTCAAGAAAAACATGTGGGTGGATGCCAATTTTGCATTTGACCTTAAAGTTCATAAAGGTCAAATATTATTTTTTTGAGAAAAAAAATACAAATTTAATTTGTGCATATACCTAGATAAAAAGGTTAGATGAATCACATATTAAAGGCATATTGACAAGAAATATTTTGGTATTGATATATTGTAAATATAGATAAAAAGCTCATTTTCTCAAAATAAGTTTTTCTGACATTATTTTGCACAACACCTTATTAAACACGTTTTTACCTACAACAATTGATATCTACATGTATTGAAAACATTGTTACAACAACGTTACTATTTTACAAGGATGTTAGCCATACTGTGTCATAAAGTGTTAGTTAGATAATTAATATCTTATGGACAACAACACAATCTAAAACAACCATATTTACAGCTCTAGCAATATATGCGGAGAAGGCCTTTCTTTTAGTGGCAGAGGGCACGTTCGTGGTAGGGACCAAGGCAAGACCGTTTCTACAAATTTTCGTATAAAAGTTCCTGACTCTTCTTTGCCCCTATCTCCACTTGCCCTATCCTCAAGCGTCTCATATTCGCTCGTAGACGCTTGTTCAGACCCCTGGGAAGGTTTAAATCTTCCAAGACCGGATCTTCCGGTCGAAGGGTGTTTTGCTTAGTTTCTTCTCCGATGAAGACATGTTACAGAGGACAAGTGGTTTCGGAGGGCTAAGATTTTCTCTCAAAAGTATTCCCCTTTTGCCTATATAGCCCATTTAAAGAAGGAAAGGGCGTTGGAAGCAGAATCAGGACCTTACTCATGTAGGGGGCCACGAAGGAGCTTCTTAGGTCACTTTGGACTCTAGGCTCATACTCCAGATTGTTAGTGTCAAGAAACGTTCCAGTGCATGAAGACCAATTATTGACCTCAGTACATTCAATCAGAATGTTCTGTCTTCCCATTTCAAGACGGAGACACTTTGCAACATCATGCTCCCGTGCGTTCTGGAATGTAGGAAAGTGGGTGCCAGCCATTAACACAAAATGCCCAATTTTCCTTAACTAGCAATCTGAAACATGCCTCCGATAGAAATGATATTCATAAGAGGAAATAACCAAAACTCTGTGTGAGATACCCCGTCCCGAAACCCAGATCTCACTCGATGTTGCTGTCATTAATGGAAGCAAGCGAAGAATTATTTTTTTATAGACAAAACTTTAGTAAATTAAAGCTACAGAGCCAAAGGGGACACAGTGCCAAAAAATGATGGTTTTGATGCACAAAATCCATACCCCAACAATAATACAAAATTGTCTTGTCAAAGTGTGCGCGTAGTCAACTAGGCGTCTTTTTAAAATTGACTGGTCTACTACATGGACATATGTCAAAATCACCTCTCTACTGAATATGCATATTTCTATACAATTCTTGTAAACGATTGCCTCTGACGTCACAGCAAGTTTTTCACCAATTGACAGTTGATAAGTTGTAGAGGAAAACACTTAACAACATTCATTTGTGGTACATGTGGTACGTTTCAACCATGGCCCAGATTCTTTGCAGGTGATACCTGTAAAGAATGTTCACACCTTTGATACACTGTCCGTAAGGACACACGTTTTATGACACCCGGCATGACGATCACATCACATCACGGTAATTAACTAAACCTGTTGATAGCCCCCGACATCTGTGGTTTTCATCCCCCTTTAAACCATATCTCATATCTTGTTAAGAAGTCAACAAGGAAATGTCGTTTACGCGACACTAATGGAAGAATACAACACGTACCCCAAGTGAATGAACATATAATTCATCATGTGTCTCCGTTAAAAAACCGATGATTAGAAGTTTTTTATTTAAGAAAATATAACTGTCATAGATAAGTGCATGATTGGTCAAAATGTATATTTAATTTGAAATATCGCTTCCCGCTCCACTAACTTGTAGCTGTGATATATAAAAAAAAGTAAGTTTGCACCAAAATGCTTTCCTTATTTGTTTCTTCACAAAGAAGTCTTCTGATGATAAATTGAAAAATGGGAAGTGAAAATCTGGATATGTTTTTGATCTCATTGGTTCAATTTTTAATTTCCAGATATTGTGGTTTGATATTGACCGAAGATAGTAACTGTGACACACGAATAAACTCACAATGGATAGAACCTACTTTTTGGTAGGTCAGGTATACATGTTGTAGTCAAATAACATAACTGTGCACCTCTCAATAAAAAGTTTAAATTTACATTTCAAAGTATTAGGGCATATTGACGGTCAAAGATCACCAAAGGGTATTTAAATTGAGAATAGTATGAATGTAACTCGTATAAGTTACTATCTAAAATCACAAGAATTGCAGGAAAGTCTTTGATTTTTATTCTTAAATAAGTCAATTTTAGCAGCATTGCTTCATAAAAAGTTCTGTGCAAAGAATGGACGCGTCCAATACAAGTAGATCTGAATGTAAATCTACTATGTAGAATATGCCACTTCAATATGTCACCTGACTAAATGTACAGTTATATTACGTATTCGGCATTGCTTCTTACCTGTTTTAGGGTTGATATAGCTTTATTAACCCCACTGTCCTATTGAACTCTTTTCGGTCAATATCAAACCACAATATCTTAACGTCGTATCAATAACATGAACACAAATAGTTGTCACCTTATCAACACCAAGATATTCTAAATATGCATAATTCGATCCCAGGGATCAACATTTTTAAAGTCTCAATCAGTATTGTTTCTATTAACTATATTTTTCATATTTCATACGAGATGTTTTAGATAATACAGGTTCAAGATTGTTACAATCATTATGTTCATATTATTTTACAATTATTTTTTCAAAGGTTATTGTTATCAAATTCTGCTTCTTATGAGCAGAGAGTATTAGAGCTTTGATACAAGTTTGTTCAAATGTGTCCGTTTGGCCATGTTAAAATGAATAAATTGAGAAAAATTCTTTTGAACAATAGACTTAGTACTTTATTATATTGATTATGCAAATGAAAGAAGCTATGGTTGCAGGACGAATACAGTGAAATAAAATATTTATATATACACTGAAATGAAAAGAAACGCCTTGTTAACTTTTGTGAGAATTGAACAAAAAAGTGTTAATTTTTTTATAATGTTTTTATTTAGATATTGAGATCTATTCTTAATTAGCAATATAACAAACTTTCATTAGTTACTGATCGAAAATTCCGTATTAATTGGAGCACAACAGAAGGTACCCTTAATTAACTAATATTTTAATAGCGTGGCGCATCAATACCGATTATGACCCCGCTCGCCTCTGTTACTGCCTTAATTCACACTGATCCGGGATTACGACATTTCATCGGGTCGCGCTGTCTACACCGAGTTTATTTACGCTTTGCACCGGATAAAAATGGTCGAATGTGGCAGGTATGTGTCACACATTTCGATTTTATGGTCTTACTTTGAGTGAATATTGAAAAAAATACCATGACGGAACACTACAAACATTCATCTGCATACCTGACATATCATTTACTCTGTAAAGTAAAAAGTGTGGAAGTTTTTGCGCACACAGTTTACCTACCACGCAGGAAAATGACCTTCGAGAGCAAATTTTCGATCATATCCCATTCCTTTCTCCATCTCCAGAGAATATTACCCAATTTTATGTGCAGGTGAGCACGCTTATTGAACCAATAAGTGAAAACATAACATATTTTGACACATTATCCTCAGATTATTATCATATAACACATGTGTGTACATTTACGTAGGTGGCACCAGATCAACATTTCAGTATATGCACCGGGTCGATTTTGATTTTTTGGCAAGTTTGATCTGTGTTCCTTGTAAGTCCACATACTCGATGTTGTTTCACGGGCATGAGGTTGTTTCGATATCCGATATTCAATATTGAATAACGAATATCAAAGAAAGTCCCAATGAGAAGTTGGTTGATATTAGATTTTAGAACTAAGTTTTGAAATTTAGCTCAACAAATATAACGTAACCTGTGTTCAATATTCACTCAAAGTAATACCATAAAATCAAAATGTGTGACGCATACCTGCCACATTCGACCATTTTTACCCGGTTCAAAGGGTAGATAAACCCGATGTAACGTCGTAATCCCGGACCAGTGTGGAAGGGTACACAGTCGATTGATGTGTGTCTCCTGTTAACATTTTAATATTGGATTGACCCTATGACCACATTGTTTTGCTATATCCTATATCCTCAAATGGGACTCCTATTGTTTTCTTTTTAGTCCATCTGGATTATAGGTCCAAGGTGGACTTTTCTCATACAAATCCCGTCCGTCGTAAACTTTTTACATTTTCGACTTCCTCTCCTAAACCACTGAACCCATTATGTCCAAACTTTGTAGGAAAGTAGTAAATCGAAACACCAAGACGATATTCTAAAGCCGTAAGTCAATGACCAGTGGCAAACAATAAGAATACGTTGGACGCAAACAGACAAATTAACAAAGTTTACATTTATTAACTAAAATGGAAACATCACAGACTCCTATTAAAAACTAGAAGTGAAATCAGGTGCTTGCGATATGGTTAGCATTTCCTGCTACACATGTGTCGCCCGCCGCGATGCTTCCGTGTCATTTCGGTGTATGGTAACCCTTTCCTCTGTTTAAAATGGAAGCAGTTGTCACCATAAGAATAAGTCACAGTTATGGCAAAGTATCCCTAGGGGAAGGGGATTCAGATTTGTTCAAATGAAGGGGCTCGGCCCCCAGGGGGCACCACTAGTGGACCAAAAGGGGGAAAATTTGTCAGAACTTAAAAAATCTTCTTCTAATAAACTAGAAGGCCTTAATGTTTTTGTATGGAGTAATTTTAAGGCAGGGAAAACCAAGTTTATGCAAGGCTTGACCCCGGGGTCCAAACTATGCTACATGTTGTGTGGTCAAAGTTCAACACTATAGCAAACAGTTAATTATTCACATTGTTTGTCTTCTTGTCCAAAACTACTGGACTACTTTCATCTAAACTTGGTAGAAGTAATCCCTGGGGACTGGAATTCAGATTCGTTCAAATGAAGGGGCTTGGGCCCGAGGAGCGCTACTATGGGGACCGAAAGGTAAAAAAATTTGACAAAATTTCAAAAATCTTCTTATAAACTAGAAGGCCTAGAGCGTAATGCTTTAGTATGTAGTAATTTTAAGGCATGGAGAACCAAGTTTGTTCAAGGCTTGACCCTGGGGTTAAAAATAGGTTACTCGTTTTGGGGTCAAAGTTCAACACTATAGCAAAAAGTTAATTATTCACATTCATGTCCAAAACTATTGGACCAATTTCATCCACACTTGGTAGAAGTCATCTCTTGTGGAAGGAATTCAGATTTGTTCAAATATAGGGGATCGTGCTCCAGGAGCGCCACTTTGGTAGCCGAAAGGGGGAAATATGACAAAATTTCAAAAATCTTCTAATAAACTAGAATGCCTACTGCCTAGTGCCTAATGCTTTGGTTTGTATTACTTTAGGGCATGGAAAACCAAGTTTGTCCAATGTGTGACCCTAGGGTCAACAGTGTACATATGCCAATCAAGATGGAAGTTAAGGCCCGATGGGCCTCTTGTTTAAATTAGGGTTTAAGCGACTTCCAGAGTATTTCACCGATATCTGACAAAAGGCCAAAGCAGAAAAACCAAACGATAGGACAGGAAGAGAAGCGATGACAGGAACGGGAAATGAAAAGAATAGGGATAGTTCAAAAAGAAGGATGAGCCCAGACCGTGCAAGGGTGTTTCCGCCTACTCTTCTATTGAACTATACATGGGGATTTGTATTGTGCCAGGGGGTCAACATCACTGTAAATGGTGCCACCAGCTTAGCATTCCCTCCGAAGGACGTGCTGATCTTTGTTTGGACTATAACCTTCAACCTTGCTGAATTGCGTGACCCTTCCAGGAAACTAAGTGCCTGTCAGCATATCTCTCCGAGTCATGTACACATAGCTCTATTGAATATTGTGCCTCCTGCACCCGTGATGTATACTGTAGATGCCGATGCATAATGTAGAATATTAGATATGCTCTGGTTCAGGGTCAAAGGTTATTATTAACATGGGAGGGCCTACAAATGGAGTGGTTAAATGTATTATGGCTAAGTATTAAGCGTCTTGTTTGTGAATTTTAATCTCATCTTTTACCACCATAGGGCAGGAAACCCCATTTAACAATTCATCACCTGACCTATTTATTTATTTGAGACTGCATACATACATATCTAAAATAAGTAAATTTGAACTTGCCATGGCGCTGTGCTGAAAATGATCCACTTGTTGTGGCCTCATTTAAAACCATGGAAACAAAACAGCATCTCAAAAGAATGCTAATGGAAATATATTGTTGCCCTAGTATCACAATTGTAGGAGTAGGGTTTTGAAGTTAAACTCTTTTAACAGTTTTACTGACATTGGCTCCCTGGTTGTGGCCGCCTTCCGAGTCTCAAGGCCCACAAAATACAAAAAGTAGGAGATTTCTATTAGGACAATTTGCCTAAAATAGCACTACATTTGTAAAAAAAAAATATTGCGTTTTGATGACAAAATCACCTGAATTCTATGATAAATATGACCCCTAGCTATGGCTTCTTTACAGCCTCGGGATTAAACAAAAAATGTACATGTGCTTGAAAAAAAGAGCTTCATATATATTTAGGCAGGATGGCATCCGATTCAGGAACCGAAGACCTCGGAAAACTCCAACAAACACCGAATGGCAATAGAACACATGCAACTTCATCACACAAATATTTGAGGCCAAACACTATCACGGAACGACATAGAACGTTCATTAAATGACTGAATGGTGTGAGTAAACAAGTCAATGGAAACTCGGCCTTCACCCACTTAACCCGTTGAAATGGGGTCTTCAAACCACAAACTTTCATATATTGAAAATAAACTTTAAAATATTTAATCATGACTCAACAGGCGCATAATACAGAGGGGGCCGCGGTGGGCTAGTGGTTAAAGTCGCCGACTTGCAATCATAAGTGCCTTTCACCTCCTAGGTTCGATTCCCGTCCGGGACGGCCTAGTGTGAGAAAGTTGCAAGTAACTTGCCGTAGGTCGGTGGTTTACTCCGAGTACTCCGGTTTCCTCCACCAGTAAAACTGGCACGTCCGAAAATGACCTTAGCTGTTGGTCGGACAATTAGCCCTTAACACAAAACAGAAAACAAAGCATAATACAGAAGCGGTCGTAAACTAGTAAATGGCAGCCACTGGAAAGCTTGAACGGGATATTAACATCAAGTTAAAGCAAAGGATATAAATACTAATTTTGAAATATCTTTACCATAGCTTCAATATTGTTCAAGTATAGCGTTTTCAAGATCTCACTATTGGGCTATTAGCATTGATTTGAAATGAATTTCAAAACTAACAATTTGGAGTTTAAGTGCCGTGCCGGACTGAACACATACAAATTGTAACTATATAGGAAAGTCAAACAAAGAATAATCACACAACGTTGCTTTTAACAAATTAAAACGGAATCTTTTTCAAGAGGAGTGATAGTTTGTCTGTTTGAACATTATGTTCTTGGTAGGGCCGCGCAATTCAAAAAGGTTGAAGGGTAGCCAGCAGACGAAGAGTGGTGCACTGGCTAAACGACTGCCTGTTAGTTTCCTATTGCGGTATATAATGTGCTTTTGACGTTTCTTTTCCTGTCAGATCGCTTAGTTTTATCATAAAACTGTTGAGAACTACTTTTAGTTGATACCCTATGTTGTGATAACGATGTTTTAAATCCAGAGCTTGAGTCTAATGTTATGATCAGTAAATATTTATTACCTCCAGGCCAGTTAAACGCCATCAACGGACAATACACATAATTTTGTTTTAGAATAACAAGACCCAGATAAACAAAGGCAAGGAGCCGGATAGGGAAAAGAGGCATGATTCAGGTTGCATTTTTGTATTTTGGTCAAAAACTCCACCCAGAAAATACTAAAATTATCAAATTTTGTAAATGTGCATTTATCAACAAGAAGAAAAAGAATCAACAGAAAAAAATATATTGACAAACAATCAATAGCTTCATAACAAAAGTCAGCACAAGAATGAACTAGCAATGTGAGAAGTGCATTAAAAATGACGTCAAATAAACCAAATGGTCGAGAGGACCTCGCTCTTGACAAGAAGCAACTCCAAATCAGCCGTCATCAAAAGACTTGAATGGGAAAATGTATTAAGAATAAACAAATTCTCGACAAATCAAAGCTTTAAGCCAAAGGGGAGGGGGAAATCACTATGGTAGTGAAAGACAAAAACCACACCTTCATAATACTATAAAATAGTCTTGCCAACATTTTAGATATGCGCTTAGTCAAAATAGGAATTTTTAAACTTATTCCTTTGGACAAGCGTTTCGGACAAGACATATTAAGTTAATCTCAAAAAGTATTCTTTTATATTTTAACAAACTCTTGTTTTATAATAAATAACATTTATAAGTAAATTCTGAGAAGAATACTTCCAAGCAATTCTGCAAGAATCACAGATAAAATAGCAATACGGCAACAAATGATGTATCTGAGGCTTTTCTTCCTTTTGGTCTCATTCATAAGTAGTGATTGTTCATCAACCTCTGATGAAGTGTCGTCGACATAATCTTGCACTGTAAATTTATCGGCATCTGAAAAAAGCAATATAGTTATGACGCAGAAAAAGTACATGTACAATTTAGTTCATGCACAATCCTAACCCCCCCCCCCCCCCACACACACACACACACCTGTATTCATTGTAATGTTACTACATTAAGAACTGCAACAAGCCCCAATACAAAAATTGACTTGTCCATCATATTGTCATTATGCATAAATAAAGGATTAGGCTGCAGAATATAGTCCGTTTTATTTTTGCATAGCTACACGCGATCCTATGACAAGCCAACTTAACATTTATTTAAATATATGTATACACACATGCAACCTGAATCAAGCCCCCGATAAATATGATATTTATAAGAGGAAGGAGCCAAAACTCTGTGTGAATTACCCCGCCCCGAACCCCAGATCTTGC
>JAUMGZ010169869.1:1198-15122 GCA_032359645.1 Pododesmus macrochisma | reverse complement strand
AACAAAGTTGGTTCTCCATGCCCTAAAGTTACTACAAATCAAAGCATTACGCCCATTTTGGCCCCTTCTATTGGCTACCCTGGGGGCCAAGCCCCTTCATTTGAACAAATCTGATACCCCTTCAGCTCCTTTCCCCTATGGATGACCTCTACCAAGTTTGGGTGAAATTGGTCCAGTTATTTTGGACAAGAAGTGAAAATTTTTAAAGTTACATATTTTCCATAGTGTTGAACTTTCACCCCAAAACGTGTAACCTATTTTTGACCCTTTTTCATCCCTTTAACAAAATTGGTTCTCCATATACCTTAAAAAAAACATTAAGTTCTAGGCCATCTTGTTTACTAGAAGAAGATTTTTGAAGTTTTGTCAAATTGTCCCCCAGAGATTTCTAGCCATCTTTTGATAAACCCCCTGAACCATTCATTTGTTGGTTTAAGTTTTTGCCCTGTCAATGTCTCAGACATGTTATCAGCCAAATGCACAACTTGAGTTTTAGAGTAACCATAGCCTATGTTTGCCATATTAATACAATGTAATTCATGATTTCTGTCTCACTACTTTCGCCATATACTTTTTAAAGTAAATTTTGAATTTTGTTTCAAATGTTCCATTACTTAATTGTTGTTATATTGTGAACAACTTAACAAAGAAATATTTTGCGAAAAATATGAAATTTTGTAATAACACATTAAATGTTATGTCAGATTTCAAGAAAATTTGCTGTACAATTGTGAAGGGGATGAAACATAAAAACATAAGCTGTTAGAGATTGTTAGATTATTAAGGTCACTAGTTTTGAGTTATCCTAACTGCTCTGATTTAAACAAAGAGAGAGACATAACGTACACAGTCATGTATACTGCATAATACTGGTACTATATATATATAATTATAGAGAAACTTATTGTGTATAAACACAACTGACCATTTTCAATAGAGGATTTTTTGTCTAAACATGTTTGACCATTTACAAGCAAGTTTGATGCAACTATCTGTGAGGGAAAATGATGGAGAAGCAAGAACACGAAGAAAGGTCCTTAACCACAGAGACCTAGTATCATTTTAATGGATAAAAGTCTATTTTTTCCTGTATAAATAACAATGACCACTGTATTCATATCACTTCTTATCATAATGTGTTGTCATCATTGTTGGACTTTTGCCAAATATTTTACAAACTTTCTCTGTAAATGGGAAATTCTTACACTGTGTCATCTCCACGAATAAATTAGATTCATTGGCCACCATTTTGTTTGTGTTCACATTTCATGAGCCGTTGTTGCATATTTTCAAAGGTTTTTAAAAACGTTTTAGGTTGAAAAAAATCACTACCACTTTCAGGATTCAGGATATAATAAACAGTTCTTAAATTCTAACTGCACTTTGTATCCTGCACCTCTGTACACTAAAATGTTATCTGAATGTAAATTCTTAACAAGCTTTCTAATATCACAAATTTAAACTATGCACAATGAATTCTTTTATACTGTCTTATAACAAGATAACACACATACCATAGCTTTATCATCTTCCTAACTTATGTGGAGATATGTCTGTATCATTTCATGTTATAAAGATACAGGCGTCATTATCAGTCATTGGTGATGTTAAAACTTGAAGAATAAACACATAAATTAAGACCTTGGGAAATATTTAACAAAGATTTGATGCCCCCTGGTACAAGCCATATCACATAATTCTTGATTGTTGATCTAATCATTAGTTTACACAGTGATAAAGCAGGTATGAGATGTTTGAACAGAGCCCCATCTTATTTACAGTTAATCCATCCAAGATAAAACACGGTAAAATGATGGAGAATATTTTATCAACAATGATAATATCATAAGTCAGTCTCAGCTGTCAGTTATTCTCTGGATTGTCTAAGAGACAGAACTTTCGTTGATTGTCATCTAGACTGACCTTTAACAAAGGTTAAAGAAATCAAGGAGTGATATGAGGTGTTCAGACTGGTATACATTCTTCCAATCTATGTGCACACATGATTTACCTGCTTATATTATATATGTGTAATTCATTTCTCAATGTTTAATGTATAAATTCTGATGCTGTACTGATATTATTTTGTATTGCTATTTAGGGTATACTAATGAGATTGTAAGCTCAAAAATAAGAAATTGAAATTGACTTTTTCTTAATTTCAGGTTTTCACTAAATGTTCATATATAATTAGGTACAGAAAATGTCATATACCAAAGATGAACCACTTTTTCAAGTACACATATAAAGTTTAAGATTCGCCTACAATATATTGTGTACTCTTTGCCATTTTAACTTTACAAATGCCAAATTCAATTTACTTAATTTTTGTACAATTTGCATATCCTGCCAAATGAACTAGTGCACTTGGCATCAATTCTATCTGTAGGCAATAAAAGTCTGGTTTGTTTTGAAAGACCTAATTACTTATCATATTCTTGATTTTAAATTGATAATTTTACCTTTTTTACCAGCATGTACAGTTCCAGAAGTCAATAAAAATGTCCGACGCATCACAATATTTGTAGAATTACACAGTAGTAAACAGGATGTTGGCTTATTGTTAGTTACTGGAGGTATTTTGCAGACTTATAGAGAATACAAAGACATTCTTTAAAACTACAGTAAAGCACTACATGTCTTTTATATGTACGCATAAGTCTACATATAATGAAATTTATATGGCTTTAAAAGTGGCAATGACCACTACACACTACATACAATCACGAGGTGAACAATGACCACGAAATAATGAACTATTCATAACTATAACTTGGCAATACAGTCAATAAAATGTTTAAAACTTGTTTGTGCGTAGTCAAAACTCTCGACTGATGCATATATACATGTATGAGACTTAATTAAGAAAGGTATGTGGGAGAGTGCAACAATCAAACAAAGGGAGAGACCTGGAATGGACCTGCGAAGGATCAGGTAACACAGCACTCAAGACAGAAGGGATGGGCAGACTAAGCAGTGAATGGTGAAACCAGGGCTCTATAATAGGCTCAAGGTTAACTGACTCAAAATACAGAAAGGAAACAAGAGACATGGACAAGCACAGTATCAAAGATACACTAGGGAGGGGATCAGGGGAGACCTAACAGAGAGGGGGAGGGGGAGAGAAAGAGAGAGAGAGAAAAGAGAGAGAGGAGAAATCAAAAAGATTCAGATAATAGACAGAAAAAAGAAGGCAAAGATACATTAGACAAATGACAGATTGTATCACTAAAATAAAAACATAGATTAAGGAGAGCAAAAGGCAAGAACACAATGTACCAGGGTGACAAATAGAACCACAAATTCACCCACCTCGGAAGAAATATTTGAGAATTTGAGAATATACATAACAAAACTTATATAATATAAGAGACTACCAGTATCAGCAATATAAGAGAAACCATAGAGAGAGAGCAGAAAGTGACAGGAAGGAAGTTTGGATAAATTTTAACAATTGTAAGATAAGATAAGATATTCTTTATTTCCTCCAATGGTTTGGAGAGTTACATATACATGAAATAATAAGATATATATTCAACTTAATCAATAAAACTCAATGGAAAATGAACTGAAAATAACACACACACGCGCACACACACACACAAACACACACACACGTTAGTGCATAGTTGGTATCTGATTAAGAAATCATCTACAGGTGATTGGGTCTATCCTTACCTACAAGAGGTGCTTTCCTTGCCCAGACACCAAGTGCAAATGTGTGCAGGCAACTACATTACATTAACACACTTTTTATTAAGCAAACTTTTTTACACCTCTGTCAAACATATAAAATAACATAGTATATTGATTATACGTAATTAATAATAAATAATTTGTATGAGAACAAAACGCAATGAAGTTATTCACGAGCGCACAGATGCATATACTGACACACACATGCTCGCGCGCAATGTGCACGTGGACTATGACAGCATGAGCGCATATATGACATTAGGACCGAGTCCGAGAGCACGCCTACAATTAGTTGGGACAATCCCAGTATCACGAGTGGCGTACCTGTCGGTCCAAGATCCATACGCGCTCATGTGTCAGCGTGCACGCTATCCTTTCATGACGCATTTGCAAACTCAGATTTATATACATATAATAATAATATTACAATGTTCTTTCTCTCTAGATCTGATAAAGGAGAAGTGAATGAGGAAATCAGTCAAAGTGGTGAACTCCTTCATAAACTTACAATCTACATACAGATACAGATATTTTTTTTCCAGAAATCTAATATTATTCAGTGTTCTCCATTACAAGTCATATAAAGTACAAACAAATACATATATATCTACATAAATATCCATGGTATAATATGACAGTAAATGATAAAGCTTAGAGTACAATAAAAATGTTATTTCAAGAGGTGTTTCTCATTTCTAATGCATCTCTATATACAGTGTTTTAAGTTATCATCCGGACAAGCCACATATAAGCAAAATTCTATTTTTAGCAATGGTGACCTTGACCTTTAGCAGACCAAGCCCAAAATCAATATGGTTCTGTGCACCCAAGGGCAACCCACACACCAAGTTTGAACTTTGTGGAACCATTCACTTTTAAGTTATCATCTGGACAAGCCACATATAAGCAAAATTCTATTTTTAGCAATGGTGACCTTGATATTTGGTAGACCACGTCCAAAATCAATAGGGTTCTGTGCACCACCTAGAGTAACCCACACACCAAGTTTTAACTTTGTGGGACCATTCGTTTTTAAGTTATCTTCCGGACAAGCAATGGACGGACGGACGGACAGATAGACAGACATCCCTCGTGATTGCTATATCCCCCCGAATTAAAAATCGGGGGGATAAAAACTCTCAGCTAGTGAGGTAGCATGGTCTCATAAAATAACTGTTCACATATTTAATGTATTTGGAACCCTAAGTTATGTAACAGTTGCAACATTTCTTTATATTATTCACATCGTGTATTTAACAGTATGTATGCCTGTACATGCTGTACATGACATCATTGTCATATGTCTTCCAATGGCCATTCGGATGACGTTAACTTACCACTGACACTGTCAGACATTATTGTCATATTCATCTTAGCTTTAAGCTTTATATTAGTGTTTCATTGTCAGACCAAGCACTGAGAATATATTCAAGATTACTCTCCCTCTAATGTTGGTAAACACAATGATATGTACACAATGTGTTATCACATGTGCTTACAAGACTGTAAACAAAGATAAAGTAAAACATGTGGGTTGATTGACACAGACAACTTCTAGTGTTTATAGGGTGGAGTCAAGACTTGACTCACAAACTGTATCAGGGTAACTCCCTATCTACAGCTATACAATCCTTTTATAATCTGTGTCATCCTACACATTATCTTCTATATCAAATGTAAATTAGTGTCATATGACAACAGGCACAAATAATGTAAAAAAAAAAACACCTGTTGGGGAAAGTTAACATATTTATGTGTAAGGTCATTTATGCAACTTGTCAATAAACACCTTTTGAACTAGATATTATATTCAAGAAAAAGAATAACTTTTAACTAAAATCAAAGCAATTCACAGAGTAAATTGTAAGAAGCATGTCACATCCGATAGTGTATCCACTGGTTATTGTATATATATACATGTATATGTGCTGGGAAATTTTTTTGTTTCTACACTGAATTTAAATGGTACCTTGCAGACATCTCATAAATTCAAAATGTAGAAACCCAAATAAACTTCTGTGGATAAAAGACTCGGATTGTGGCATTAATTAAGGTTTGAAGAGACAATAACTATAGTTGAAGGTAATCTATATATACAATGTATACAGGGTACATCCCCAGGTAAACAAAACAATTACGACCCAGTAAACATAGCTGATCCTCTTACCTATACGCTCTCAAACAACTAATAAATTTGAGACATTTCAATTGTTCGGCAGAACACCAAATTACAGGGCAGTGAACCCAATAATAATGTGTTCTTATGTAAATTACTACAATTTATCTCATAAAGTCTGATGGCTTTTCATTTGCAGCTTTTAAATGGCCACATCAATGGATGAATCACTAGGTCAGAGTATACATGCAAAGATGCTGTTACCAAACAGAACATCACTACAGCCATAATACTCACCAACTTAAGTTCAGTTTATACTTATATGAACATTTTTACCTTTTTTCCTCCGCCGTAGTCTCATTGTGGATAGGTAATTCCCTGAAGCAGGTATACGTGCAGACAAAATCAGCTGTATGCAGACAGTGTCAAAATAATGTCAAGTCTGTACATCATATTATCACACAGATACACTCTCTGGTGAGAGAGGTACACATCTGAGAAGGCAGTGTTAATTACTTTTCCTAACCTTCTTCACATGATCGCTCCAGTGATCCCCAGTCCCTATGAGTGTGTTGTATACAGTGTATCAAATGTAGATATAAATTAAGTTTCCAGTCCTGAGTTCAGGCAATAATCTGAAGCGACCACACTGTCACCTATCTCCCACTGTTGTTTAAAGGGTCATGTGACACTGGTCCAAACTTTAAATATATTATAAGATATACACCTAGCATGAAGTTATTCACAAACAATCAACAGGTAACAGCCGTGTGTATGTAAAAGCTTTCCTTATTAGAATAAGGTACAGTGAATCCACTGTGTAGAGCCTCTCCCGTCATTGAGGTTAAACATTCCTGTCCCATTTAAAATAGGTCAATGAAGATAGAGGGAGCTGTCTAACTGTCTATGGTATGTATCATCAGTATAGATACACATATGTACCTACATTATATACACTTCACCTGCTACATCTGTGGGCACTACCACAGAGATGTCTTATATTCCAACTGAAGTAACAAACACAATGCCAGTGTTTTGACAAGTACTAGAATTGCCACCATCAATACATGAAGTTGTACTATGTGTGCTAATTCCAACAGCTAACAATATCAATTTATTCTCTTCACACACTGGATAATGAGACATTGATTTTGCACTGAATCCAAGTTGGTAAAAAATCCATGATGAAAGGACTACAGTAGCCAATTGCCTGGGGAAGTCGACACATGGTCTACATAGTGAAACATTTTAGTCCTTTTTCCAGAAGTCTGGGCTAGATATCAATCTACAGCAGCAAGTGAGTTACTGTATAGTTTGAATGTTCAAAGTAAAGAAATACAGATGCTTTCACATGTGCACTGCATATATAAAGTGTAGAGTATATTATCTACTGGTATAGCACTGCATATATAAAGTGTAGAGTATATTATCTACTGGTATAGTATCTACTGTGTGCACCTGTAGAAAGACTTACAAGGTCTGCATGTACACAAACAATTTATTGGTGTGAAGTTTACTGGCTTCTTTCAACAATGTGAGTGATTTATACCAAAACATCCCATTAAATTTTAAGAAAGAAAAAAGAATCTCCATAGGCCTTCTTCTATTCAAAAACTATGACTTGTAAAAGTTTTTTCCTACCTTTAGACATCTAATGGTATATTTCTAATATCATCAAGTCCCTGGGCCCCCTCAAAGGAAAAATGTTAGACTGTTCCTATTTTGTTAGCCCTGGTATTTTTCTCTAATGTTCGGTAAAAATTCCAGGTGCATGTCAGTTTCATTCATTTGTCTAACATGTACAATTGCTTAAGTTTTATGTGATACTGTAATTTGACTTCATCATTTCCTCACACAGTTAAACCACCAAAAAAACTGTTATTTTTAACACAATTTCAAAGCAATGTCCTTTCCCTAAAAAGTAGAACAAGTAAATATGTTTACAAAACATTTTTACCTGCGAATTCTGAAATTTTATTGATCGCCTTAACCTCTGACCTTAAGCATATGCACTCTCTAAGTACATGTAGTTTTTTCATATGATGATGAACATCTGTAAAAAGTTTATTGATATTGAACCAAGCCATTATAAGTGTATGCAAGTTTATTTAGGTTTTCTTTTAAACTTTAACCAAGAGCTGTTACCTAGACCTTTGACCTTCAGCCTCAGTAACACTGACAGTTCCTATATGTTTGTTTGTTTTATTGGGGCTTAGCTTCCCTTTAACTCGTGTATACTGGTAGTGATAGCGATAGTGTGCACTTTATGGCGACTTTATAGTGCTGTCTCACTGAAATATCATGCTGAAGACACATTGACATGATACTTCACCCTGCACATTAAACTTACAACGAGCCAACCAGTCCTCCTCCTTCCTAGTAATGCTATGTGCTTAGCAGGGGGCGAGAAGATTGCCTTATTTTAAAGTCTTAGGTTTTGACCATACCAGGATTTGGATTCTAGTATCAGTCTACCAGCACAAAGCGAGCACCCTAACCACTGGGCCACCTCACTGGTTAGCTCCTATATGTAATGGCAAACAAATATTGTGGACTTAGTGACACATTATTTATTAGCTGAATTTGTGTTTGAAAAAATTAACCATAAAAAAGTTAAACCCTTGAACATGACCATTCTCATTCAACCTCTACAACCCACAGGCATATCCCTTATGGTAAGACAAAGAACAGGTAATGCTCTTGACTACCTGCATGTAAAAGGGCAGAGTGGGGTGTATAAAATCCCTGTAGAAAGTTGGGAAACTTGAGTATTCATTTCAACAACTTAATACGATGTACAAATAACTCCCTTATTAATTTCCCTCTTATTCAAGTACAAATGTAACTGTATAACAATGAAACATAGTGGTAATTATTAGAAAAATTTATTGTGTGTTCATGTATTCTCAAATTGTATGTGTACATGTACAATGTATAATAATACACACCTATTTTAAATAAAACCAAAGTTTTTTTCCCTTGCAAAAACAACCCATTGAAAATGCCCAGAGTAAAACTATGTTTTTAGTTCCATTTAAAAACAAATTTTTCCAGAAAAGATTTAGCCATAATTCAGTTCAATATGTAATCATCAGTTTCAACACACTTTTGAATACTGAATGGAGGTGACTGGTAATTTTTACATGAGTTTTGGTTGGGTGTAGGGAGAAAAAACTACAGTGTATGCTATAAGGTCGGCCTGATTCATTAGACATCCTTCTTTTACAAGTCCTACTTCAATGCAAGTTATACATGTAGCACAAATAACAAACATTTCTGGAGCCCAAAGAATCATTTAAAAACCATATAAAATGTTAATTAACAGCTAGACATAGAGTATACTCATAGAACTTAACACTGGATAATCCAATTACTTATATAGTATTGTATTTCTGAACATAAACATTTGCATTGTATACCTAAATACTGATTAAATTAAACATGTATATACACTTCGCACATGAAATAAAATACAAAAGAACTATCAAGATCACATTCAAATGTGTCTGAACATTTTAAATGATCCCAAAGTCAATTTCAATACAAATTGTTTCCTTATTTACATGTACCATATTATTGTGGGTAAACATACATAATTATTGTGTTTAAACATGACTTTTAAGTGGAGATTCATATTTATTTGTCAACATTTCTAATGTGGTGCATACAGAATAAATATTATGTTGTCGAACACACTACACTGGCTTCAGTGGCTTTAAAAAAGCCTTAAAAGCAACAAGTTTTCCCTGTATTATGCCATGGAAAGCTTACAAATATGACTATTGTATTCAACAACTAACTGCACATTCAAACTAAGGCCAAGTAACCATTGCAGGCAACATCAAGTTATCTCCCTTCCATTAAGTTTCATGACTACTGATGATTAGGTAGAGAAATACAGTGAATTCTCTGAATAATTCATCTTCGGATCTTAAATTAAAGCATCAGATATCCACTGCCTGTCCTTCATAGGCTCAAGTTAAAAAATACCTAGGTTTGGTATTAAATATAAATAAACAAGTAACTAACAATGGCCATTTGTTGCTGATGATTTCTAAGTGTGTGCCCTTAAGTTTTTTCAGCACTAGTCTGAACAAGCAAATTAATACATTCTAGCTATTATACAATATATAGCAGAATTAAAGAAAATTTCACTATTGTGAATTAAATTTTACTAGTCGTGGGCATCAGAATTGTGCCTAACATCAATATCGCAGATTGCTGATGGTAATAACAGAGATTTTGTTTAGTACTAAAATACATTAGAATGTGTACATTATGCTGCAAAAGTAATTTTAAGTATCCGATTATTAATTGATAATGATAACCCAGTCCCAGTACTTTGGCATGTGTAAATCCTAATGTTTTTTGCCATTAAGTTACCATTGAATTAGTTATGACGACGATATACAATTACATATATATACAAATAAAACTAACCATGTCAGGAATACTCAGGATTTATTTCTCAAATAACAAAAAAGAAGAGTTCCATAAGACCTTAATTCTTATCTTTTTTGGATTCTATTGCAAATCTAGAAGAACCAGGGCACCATTTTAAGAAACATGCATCCTCATGTCCTTCACTCACTGGGATGCAGCTACATATATATGTTGATGTGAAACATCCAGGGTCTTCATGTAGCTCATGTAAAAAGATTGTCAAAGTCCTAAACTTATATATCAAGCAGATGTTGAACTTCAGTGAGGATCTACTGTCAAACTTGCCCTTATAATGATGGTCTCTGTACAAGCGGCACCCTCTCATGATCTGATCAAATCTCTTTTCTAAAAACAATATACATGTATACCCCTTTCACTTCAGGATGTTGTTTTTCAGAAGTCCACAATGTAAAAAAATATTATACTTTCGAGAGAGGACAGCATTTCTAAGAAAAAAGATATTTTTGTTGTTATGATCTAAAGTTATATCAACTGAAATTCTTTAATTGCTACATGATGTTAAATATAGAACTTAAAACTTCAATGCACATGTACATATGTAAAAAAAACAAAACATATTTCACCAAGATACAAGATCAATTTTAAGGGAGTGATTTTTCAGGACATGTAAAAAATAACCCCCCCCCCCCCCCCAAAAAAAAAACAAACTAGAGCTGTCGCCAGGATGGTTAACTTATACCCCTGCTTTCGCCAAGTTATGTATGTTTCTTAATGCACATCTTCATATGGTGAACTACTGCTATCATTGTGTGAAGTTGTATTGAAATCCATTAAAGGGTGTATGAGGAGTTGCGCTTACAAGATTCATGGACAGGCAGACAGGCAGGCAGGCAGGCAGGCAGGCAGGCAGGCAGGCAGGCAGGCAGGCAGGCAGACAGACAGACAGACAGATAGGGTGATACCTATATACATCCCCCTCCCCCACCCAAAGGTTTTAAAAAATGATAAAACATTAAACATCCATTTTTTGTACACAGTAAAAATCCACTAAATCATTTGATCATGTTCACTTGGAATATTTGCAATGTACATGTATATGTATGACACTGTCTGTAAATTAAAGACGAGGAAATATAGATGTGATTTTAGGCAGATTATACATTGATATATGTACAATGTAGCTGTACCAGCAATATACAGTATAAGTCCAGCTTCATGACAGAGAATAACAATATTGATGGTTCATACAGCATAATCGTGATCCAATAATGAAGATTATCAATATAGACTTGTTCACATTCCCTTCACTATCTCTATTGATAAATCATCACATGATTAAACTGACTCACTCACTTAAGGCAGGTGAAACATCTGATAATTTACCTTGTGAGGTTATGTATAGGTCAATTAGATCAGGTCAATCTTAATAACAAGACTCAAGATATTATTACCAACGTTGTATCACTTAAGTTTTATATCACATATTACATTATTCTTAAACATGATCACCAACATGTTATAATGATTGAACTATATCACAGTTTTATATACAAATTACGATGTCATATTTTGAGTACTGGTAGTTAAATTTTTTAGGATGGTATAAACAAAATTCTTAATTAATCAATTCTTTATTTGCACTTTTGCACTCTTACATGAATATATTGATTTATACAATGAATTTTCTTTGAATTGTGAAACAGTATGTGTGTATATTAGATATAAATATGATAATAATATAAATAATAGGACAAATTAGTATACAATAAATTTTATATTTCTTTACGCTTAACTGAACAAAAAGCAGGTACGAACATCAAAGTTAATGCAGAAGTATTCATGGATTAATCATAACAAACACACAAAGTGTTCATAATACACAAATCATATTTCAATTTAAACTCCAGCATAGCATCCAATTGTTTGTTCCTTCAACATTAAATAATCACACTTTAAATAACTCCACACCCTTTGAAGGCAAACATCCTCGTAGTCATGCAGATTACATAAAAATGTGACATTAACATCAATGGAAAGTTCAAATCTATATTTGTAACTATGCAAATAACTTAATATTAGTTATTCATTAAAAAAATCTCGACCAAAATTATGAGGTCACTCACATTTTTTTCTCTTTATACTTACCAGTAATATTATATACAATGTATACATAGGAGGCGTCAAAATCTATAATCTATTTTTATAATATATATTTGTTCTAACTTTATATTGGTTGAAATCTGCCAAGTAGTTTCAGAGGTGATGTCGATTAAAGGCAAACTGTCAAATTGACCCTTTATGGTCCTGCCACCTGTCCCCTGAAGGGTCAGAGACTTCATTTGTACAATCTAAGTGAATCTTGAATACCCTTCCTAACAATGCTTCCTACCAAATTTGGTTGAAATTTGCCCAGTAGTTTTCGAGGAGATGTTGTTTAAAGGCATACTGTCAAATTTACCCCTTTTGGCCCTGCCCATTGTCCCCTGGGGTGTCGGTGACTTCATTTGTACAATCTGAAATCCCCTCACCTAAGGATGCTTTCTGGCAAATTTGGTTGAAATCTGTCCAGTAGTTTAAGAGGAGATGTCGTCTTAAGCAAAAGCTAATGACAGACCGTCAGACTACAGATGATGGACAGAATTTGTATGAGGAAAAACTCCACCTTGGACCTTTGGTCCAGATGGACTAAAAAGTAACAAACCAATTTTTGTTTTTAGGTCAATGTATGAAATAATTAGTAAACACCAATAATTTATACAGTCAATTTGTATATAATTAATATATAACATATATATACAGATTATCATTGCAGTCATCAAATCCATGACAGACAAACTCAATTCAAATACCAATTAATTTACATGTCATTAAGAATTTGTCGATTATGCAATTCAGATATGACACCATCAACGGCATCATCTTAATATGTGTCACTTTATATGATACATTTTGAATACTGGTAATATTAATTAAAGCCCACATATATACAGCTATATAATATATATATCTAGCAAGAACAAAGAAGATGTGCCGTTCAGTATTGTAACTCATTACATCACTATTAATTGTCATTGTATAAATGTGTATAAGTAGCACAAATCAACTCAACAAATGTGATCTCATAGTCACGTTTACATAAATATAAATACACCTGCATATATAGTATATATATATATATATATAGAATTAGACATCCAAAGCATGCAATACGGTTACATAGGGGAAGGGAGATAACTCTAAATAAAATTTAAATCATGATAATAAAAAAACATGAAATTTACATTTGTATAGCAGTTATATCATTGTTTTAAATAAAGTATATCTAGCTGCTTATAGTATATTACTACTGAAATACTAAATCAGTGGTAAATGTCTTTCTTGGTTATGAATTTGACCAAAAACTAACTGCTTAAATATTATCAAAGAATGTAGCAACAGTTTGTTTGTTTAAATGGGGGTTCACATCCCTTAAATTTAGTTGAAATCTTGTCTTAAGTCATCAAGAAAGTACATGTTTCTGCTAGTGACAGTGTGCACTGATGATGACTTTATATATATTGTCATCTCACTCAAATTCTATGCCAGACACATTGACACCAGCCAGTCCTTCTCCTACCCAGAAATACTGAGCGTTCAGCAGGGAGCAAGAAGATAACCTAATGTACATGTAAACATCTTAAGTTTGACATGGGGAGGGGGGGGGGGGGG
>JAUMGZ010169858.1:0-15123 GCA_032359645.1 Pododesmus macrochisma | reverse complement strand
CACTGACCAACAGCTAAGCCCCTCCTTATAATTAGTCACAGATTGTGCGGTAGGATCTACCGCTGGCTCCCCTTTAAAAAAAATTCATCTAAAAAGAAAAAAGTAAGTATTCTACGCAGTTAATTTTATAAGTGATACCTGACTTTCACTTTGTTTACTTTGATTTTAAGTTCATGAATTCATTATGTTGTAGGTTTACCAACATACGCTACCTGTGGTGGATGGTGGAACTTGCTAGGATCTAAATGTTATTACTTTAATTTCTGGGAAGAAGCTTCATGGGAAAACGCATCGGTAATATTTTATTGTTAAATATTCCGTCTTAAAAAAACCATAAATAAAAAGTTGCAAATTTTAAATTGAATTTATCTTTTTCTATTGGGCTATTTGAAATTTACTTCGCACTATTAATCCTTATTGTATACTTGGGATTTTGAAATTATTAAAGCAGTTAACAATATCTAATACTAAAAAACAATCTAAATGATTAATGAGAACAGTGCGACTTTGAGTTGTGGCGCTTGTTTCCTTTTGCACTGCTCATGCGCATACTCCAGTAAAATGATTTTTTTTCTGTCGTAATCAATATCTGAAGTAGCACGGACGGGGATGTCACACACATAATATTGGCCCTTTCCTATTATAAATATCATATTTATTGGAGGCATGTTTTAGCATTTAGATTTGTACAGCAAGTTATATAAATGTTAATATGTTGATAACTTTAATTGAAATAATAGTTAATATTAACTTAACAGGCTCTTTTCAAAAATAAAATCAATGAACGGCAACAAGCACAAGAGCTCACTGTGTATGTCTCTTTTATTCCGAATATAAATTAATGTTTGGTTTTTGGCCCCCTTCCAGTTCATTGGTGACAATTAATTCGTATCTTGGTTTTGGTGTCGTCTCCCTCATTTGGTTAGTTTTGACATCACTTTTAAATGTTCGTCTCATTTAGCAAATTCATTCTGGTGGTGACTTCTTTTTGTTGAGGATATATTTTGTCTGCAAATGCTACTATGTATTTGTACTATCCGCAAGGAACGATGATGGGTGATTATATTAGTTGGCCAATTGTAAAACAAATTTACTTCTACGCACGTTTCCATTTCATACCTATGGCGACTGCCATTGGCAACGACAAGATTGTTCGACAAAAGTTATGTTTGTGCGACCCACAATGTTTTATACCACTAAATAGCAATAAGGTCCATTCACTGACTGTATACAAAATATAGAAAATTTCATGCTAAAACCCTTCCTTCAACGTCAACGTCAAACTGTATGGTACCGTCTAGGCCATTAGCAAAGGGCAACACGTACAATAGAACCGGCAAATATTTGAGCTTGAATAACTGCGTATCCATAAACCCCTAGGTGTTTTCGGAAGTATGAAGGAAAGGTCCGAGTTTTTCCGATTGATGAGTTGTCTCTGTACGTAACACTTTCTTGTGTACAATTCGTTTTGCCCAGTAACGGTTAATCAATAGTGTACACATATTATTTCACATCAACAGTATTGTGGAAGAATTCAATTGTGTTTTACAAAACTCGATTACTGTTCTATCGGGGTTATGTCTGAGTTGTGTATTTGGTAGGTATAGGCTATTGAAACCCACACTTATACTCGTTTTTGAATTGGAATCATATTGCCTTCATTTTCAACCATTCATGTTAAATATTATGTATTGATACTAAGCATGTTAAAATACTAAATCAAAAGATGCATGTTTTATAGATATCGTGTCAAAAAGAAGGCGGACATTTACTTGAGATAAATACGCTGGATGAAAACAAACTGACCATAGACCATGCTCGCGATTCAAACCGGAAGATGTCTTACTTAATGCTCTTAAGCGGTCACTGGTGTGCCCCCTGTTACAATGGTGAGTATTTGTTGTATAGTTTATTTTAATACTTGTATCCATGTATGATTATAATGCTTTTCCCGGGGTATCTCACATAGCGTTTTGGCTCTTTCCTCTTATAGATATCATATTTATCGGCAGCATGTTCAGATTGAATTTTTGTATTCTTGAATATGAGAACCGTACGTGTCTGGAATAGATTTTGTATCGTAATAATTCCGCACGTTTTAGACGGTATTTCTGTTTACAGATATGTGCTGAAACATTTTTCTGGAAGTAGGAAACATTGTATTGCCCATATTCCTTTACCATTTCATCTAATCAGCAGTAGAATATCTTAGATATTTATTTAAACATGAGAGACAAAGGCAGTGAAATAATCAATCTTTACTAAAATCAAGTCTATACGAAAACACAAGACGATTTTTTAAAACACATAAGTCCTTGGACATGAGCAAATAAACGGGAAACATGAGACTGGGTCGCATACAGAAAAAAAACAAATATTTAAATACTTTCTGAAATAGAAACATCACGATCTTCTATTAAGAGACTAGAAGCGAAACCAGGTATCCACAAAGAGTAAGCGTTACCTGCTACACATACGTCACCCGCCGAATTCCCGAAATATACATGAATCTAAACGTTCCAACACTTGACAACTTTCCACATAAGTAACCTAGGTTTTACTCTATATTTAAAATATAAAAGTAATGTATGTTTAAAATAAATATGAGAGAATCTTTAAAGTTTAATGAAGATCGGAATATAACAGTCGACTAAAGTTTAATATATAATATTATATAAGGTAAATACATGATTGAATATAATCTATTGGCTCTGATTTTGTTCAGATACAGTATTTACAAAATTTGAATTGGTTTCGCTTATACATTGTAGTTTTTCTAATAGGAATTCGTGATGTTTCAATTTTTAGTTGAAAACTGTATTTTGTAATTTTTTCTCTATTTTTTCCTTTACTTTGATTTGCCCAAATCCACGGACCTACGTTTTTTGAACATCGTCTAGGTTTATGGTGTTTACTACTTTATATATCTATTTATTATATTAAACTCAATTCATGAACGGTTGAATAAGAGAGAGCAATAAAAGATGAAATATATATTGATTAGAATATAACATTTATTGTTTAACAAAACAAATGAATACAAAAATACAATATGAAAAATGCCTCCAACACATATGATATTTATAAGAGGAACAATCCACTACTCTGTCAATATATTATTATGCTGACTGTCTCCTCGTATAGAAGAAAACATAAAACTGTAACATGCTTGTTTCACGCTGATACAATAGAAATGACAGCTAAAGTGAAACGCGGCAAATGCCGTTGTATGATCTATGACGTTGAATGACGTCACCTAAAGTCTCCGCCCATCTCGCGTGAAAACGGCATAGTCGAGTCAGCAGCATGACTGACTATTTCGCATAGTCTGTCTTCGCTGTATATTCCTTTTTAAAACTATGCGGAAATATATAATAACTGACTATATAGTAAGATTCTTACAGAAAGCATAATAATTCGTTTTATTCTGTTGCTGAATTGTATAAAGCGGCTTATGTTGGTTGTTTAATATCTCTTGTTCTGTTGATTTCACGCATCCTGTTTTTGTTTGTGTTGAAAACATATGTCGACACATGTGATATCTTTTAAATCTTAACATGCGTGTACGTTAATGCTGTGTTTAATTACATTATTCACCCTTAACTAGGCTTCATCCCAAGTCCAGCCAAATGATTCACGATTTCAAACTAGCATTTTACTATTTGGATACATGTTATGTAAACAGTATACAATAAAAGTAGTGTTTAGTTCCCGCTAGTAGTAAATACAAAAACCGAGTCGAGACATAACCCTTTGGACATGGGCAAATAAAGAAAAAAACATAGAACGAACACAGAAAAAATAATCTACAATAATTAACTGAAAAAGGAAAAAGCACGAACTTCTATTGAAACTAAGTGTTGCAGGCTACTCATGTGTCACACTCCGTGATGTAAATTTAAAAGACTATACTTCATGTTTAGGACAAGAAGTTATTTAGCCTGCATAATGAAAGTGAATAATTACATGGAACCGTGTATATAGGCAATCATGATGTTCTTCAAAATATGCAGTGCATATCTGTATAATAATATTTCCTTCTATAACATAAACATCCTGTTGTTACTTTTTTATTGACCCAATAATCGATAAGAACACGTTTACTATCAAATCAAATTTCTACATTATACACATAAATGACAGTAACTACGTAATGTTATTGCAACGTCATAAATAGTGAAAAGGGAGAAACATGGTAGAATGGTCTCGATCAGTAAATCTAGAGTAGGTTAAGACCAATGTTATTTGACATTAACACCCGTTAAGAGCGGAAATGAACTTTAGAAACAAATTCTATTCTTTTAAACGTCTTAAGTCGAAACATTTAAACTAGGTATATGGAAATATAAAAACAATCCTTTGTAGCTTCTTTGTTCTGTTGATCCTATTCATACTGTTTTTTCAAAATGACCACTCTGGATTTGTCCCTTAGACTTGGATATCAAATTACATCAATTGTCTATTTACTCGTAGTCGCACACGACTTGTTCACGAATGTCCAGTCTGGTGATATATCAGAAATTAACATGGATAATGAACAATGAATCAGATGAACTAATTAGTGATGCAGCAACATTTATTTACGAATAAACTGAACAAAGTACAGATTATATGACAGGTTGATTGTAATATTTACTTTCTACCTTGTGTACAAAATATGTTGAACAAATGAATTTTGTCAAATGTATAAATAAACATACATAATTTTTGTATTATATATTGATTAACTTTATTATAAATATAGCTTGAAAATATGTGTTTGATGACCGTTTTAAGTCGATTCGCATGGACATCTTGTATTGGTAATTGTTGTGACGTCAGTATATTTCGCGTTATTCTGGTGCTAAATTGTATAATTCGGCTATTGTTGGTTTGCCAATGTACTTCGTTCTGTTGATTTCACTCATCCTGTTTTATTGATAAGTATGTACAACAACAACATCATTGCATGTATTTGCTTTGCAGTTTGATTGTGCTGCTTAGCTCAATTATTGATTTCACATCATTAATCTATGTTGTAACTGTGATCAGATAAGAATAGTTATCAGTTTTTTAATATTGTTTTTTATTTTGATACATGTCGTCTGTATTGGGTCGTCAGTGTGGTTGTGTTGTAGACACCGTTTTTATTGTTTTGGCACTAATCACTGATTCACAATTTCGTTGATGTATGTTTGCAACTTTATTAACAGCAACTGGCTTCTGGATTGGATTACAATACACCGTCTCCGGTTGGACATGGTCAAAGTCAGACACTAGCCCTGTAGTCATGGACTGGATTCCAGATGTGAACGAAACTGTACAAGTGGGAATGTGCATGATGTTCCGTCGAATTCTTGTACCTAATCCTATATACATATGGTCTGCAGAACCGTGCGATACAGTCGTTACTTTCATTTGTGAAAAAGAGTAGGTTTATAGAATATTTCAATAGACCTTACATATTGGTAATAAGAGAAGTAGGAACATTTCCTTACGACGTATCTTTTTTCTTCTTATTCTCCATTTTTATTTCAAATATTACATCTCCAGATATAACGTTTAATGTATTGCCAAACTCGTTCTCTGTAAGCTCTGTCAGTCTAATGCAGAAATTATAAAACATTAACTTATTACCTCAAATAACCATGCAAATACCAATAGCTTACTAAAACAAGTTGTTCTGTTTGCGATGCAAAAGTTACCAATCCTTTTTTGTTTTATATTACAGCGCTACATATTTCGAAGACTGATATCGTGGAACCATAAACTGTGCTAACAACAGGTCGTGCAAATGTGATCATAAATCAAACCAATTGAGAACAAAATTAAATAATATTACTATATAATTTAGTTAGCAATAAATAATTAAATACGGTAAACCAAGACGATATTCCATGGCCATGGGCAAATAAAAGGAAAATGTGGGACACTCACAGGAAAATGAACAATAAATTATAATACATGTACAATCATTAACTAAACATTAATCATCATTAAATTCTATCAAAAAAAAAAAAAATACAAGCAAAAACATATTTTTGCAAAGGTAAGAGCCTTTCCTGCAACCCATGGACAAAATTGTGGCTTTACTTTATCTATACAGCGAACTATATTTAGCCAAGTTAATGTGGTTCACGGGTCAGCAATGTTTATTAACTTCAGTATGAATTTTGTGCAAGATTTGTATCCCTTATATTTCTTTTAACAAAAAATGGAGACATCACGAACTTCTATTAAAAACTAGAAGCGAAACCAGGTGCTCGCGATATGGTAAACTTTCCTGCTACACATATGTCACGGAGGCATCGCAGCGGGTTTCACATGGCTTGATGGAGATATTCTACCATCATACGGCATTTATATTTCTCAATTACCTCGTTATGCTCGAGCTTGTTCAGATGTCAATGACTTTCATTTGCGTAATACTGACCTTACCATCAAGCTTATTCCACATGGGTATCGATATCATAACTGAGTGGAACATTTTGCAAGTTTTGTAGAAGATATCCGGAGATACTTTTGAAATATGGTCAAGTTAGTATTTCCCAGTATGTAATTAGAGGCATTTCACAACCCTTATGTTCTGGAGATCTTGTTTACAACTTTGGAGGAATAAAAAAACAACCCTTACGTATCTTCTATATATATATATATTGCTACTAAACTTTTTAGAAAATTCATTTAACTTTGCTATGATCCTATTATAGTGAGTCGCACTACATGCCCAGTATTAGGTCCATTTAACGCCTCTTACCGGCATAGACCTTTGTATCGCACACCTTTCAACAATACTACTGGGACTAAATGAAGGTATCCAGCTGAAAGATTCCTATACAGAGAAGGCATGTTCCTGATATCTGTTTTGTGAGATCACACTGCTGTTATATCAACTATAACTTAAGCTAATTTAGTGTTTTCCCCCTTGCACATAACTGGTAGTAAATCGAAAAACCAAGACAATATTCCAAAGCCGTAGGTCCATGGACGTTCGCAAACAATAAGAAAACGTTGGACGCACACACAAAAAAATAAACCAAAATTTTTAAAATATCTGTTACACTTTCTTTTCTTAATATTGTCAGGAATTAATGTTCGATTACAATGCGGTTTGGTTTTTTGTGTTTCTTGGTTTGTTAAGTTTTATTATATAAAACGTACGGGATAATATAATTCATCTTAAATAATCTATGAAGTCATTGATGACATCATCAATTTATGTAAAATAGAGTGGAAAAGGAGTTGACCGACAATCATCTTGCATGAATCTAAATCACCTACCCATGTTATAAGAAGTATCCAAAGGAAGTATCCTGAACTAGAGAAATTAGATAAAACAGAATTTTAGATTCCGGGCAACCGAAAAGTCCGAATTTTCTTTTTTCAAAAATGCAAGGTGAAGTTACAATAATAAACTCGGAATTTTACCTGAATCTGCTTTTCTACCAGCATTAAAGAAAAAAAAATCAGACATAAACAATGTTTGGTTCCAACGGGATGGTGCCTCATCACATGTTTCAGAAGCAGTACTTGATTGGTTGATCGATACATTTAATGGTAGACTCATTTCACTAAGATCAAATAATCCATTGCCACCCAATTCTCCCAACTTCAGCATGTTGGGCCTCTTTTTGGGGGCTATTTGAAAGACAGGGTTTATACACCTTGCCTTGAAACTACTGAGGTTAAAGAAAGCAATATGCGTAGCGATTAGCAAAATCACCACAAAAACATGCAATGTAGTAATGGAGAATTTCAAGCACCAAATACAACTTCCAACGTCGATGAATGGATGTCATTTTAAACATATTTTGTACTTATTGAAAAATAACCTAACATATACTTTGTATATACTGAATAAAACTTTACAGGATTTCTGATTTTATGATATAGAAATTGTTATTGTACTGTTATGTTTAATTAAGATATAAAGAAAAGAAAGTGTTACAGATATTTTGATATTGTATACATGTATTCACTAAAAAAGGAAACATCACGAACTTCTACTTAAAAAACTAGAAGCAAAACCAGGTGCTCGCGATATGGTAAGCGTTTCCTGTTACACATGTGTCACCCGTTGCAATGCTTCCGTGTCATTCCGGTGTAAGGTAACTTGTTCAACTATTTAAAAAGGGAGTAGGTATCACCATAAGAATAAGTCACAGTTATGGTGACGAAAGAGCAAAAAAGAGAAAAAAGATTTACAGGAGAGGAATAGAAATAGCAACATTATCATTAAAGCAGAGCGGTAAAGAACTTAGTGAGTTTTGCTCTCCTGCGGTTCCCAATCCCCCTAATTTTGTGTTCTTGTTTTCTGTTGTTGATGTTAATTTTTATTCCTGGTAGTTTAAGTTGGCTTATGTGTTGTTGTTGTAACTCTGCGAGCACTCTGATTGTTCAACAATGTAATTTTTCATATACTTAACTATATGTGGAATCTATGAATATACCCCTTATTAGCCATTGTTGTCAGCTTTTTGCTTCTAGGCTATATCCAATGTCCGTGCTTCCAATTGCCTTTTGTGAGAATGTATATACATTTTACTCGTTTAGATTTTTATGGACACTTTATGTAGATGGTTAGTTATTGAGATGATTTACAGCTCCATTTATTAATTAAAATGTAAGTCTATAATTAAAAATGCATACACGCAAACGAATAGTAAGTATTGCTTGGTTTTTAATTTATTTTCCAAATGGGTATTTTTATAAAGCATGTAAAATTGATTTTGAACAACGTCCTAAAGTCTTTTTCGCATAGGTTTTGCACGATATACGTATTTAGACAGTGTTGATGTTTTGGCTTTTATGTTATCGAGCAGAGTTCATTCACTGTGTCAGGATACGATGTACCTGTGCACGAGACACAGAGAATTTGTCATGACTTATATGCGTTGCATGAGAACAACGGGACATTTAACGGGTATTTATGCTATTTTTAACTATACAACTGTCTAACCTAGCTTCGTCTGCATACTAATGAGAGATACTGGTCGATCAGAAGCTGAGTCTTCCTGAATTCTTCAATATTCGCTAGCTTGAACCCTTCTATTTATTTTATGACACATCATCTAATAAAAGTGCAATTATAAATAGTTCGTTTTATTGAAGAAAAGGCTTTCATAGTTCCGGAGTGTGTATGTATCTTTAAGACTTCTACTCTCATGCAAAAAAGGGAAGGTTGAGACCTCAGTAACCGGATAAATCACATCGCCTGGTTTCGTGCTGGGTGACCGTCCTAAGACGGTCCGCTTGGATTACTAGTCTTGATGATTTTTGTGATGTAAATTTAATTACTTACATTCTGGTGCTTAATTGTTTGATGCAGTTATTGATTGTTTGTCAATGTCTCTCGTTCTGTTGGTTCCACTTATACTGTTTTTTTATTCTGAAACCTCATTGCAGTAGACCTATAAAACTTTCACGTTCACTTACATTAAAACAGAACAAAACAAAATTGAATTTATTGGAATTTATGATCTGAATTGGGTTGGAAAACTTTCATTGAATTGATTTGATTATATTTTATATAAACCTGATTAAGGTATTACTTGATTATATAATATAAACCTGCTTGATGTTTATTTGATTATATAATATATGAACCTGATTAAGGTTTAATTTGATTATTAAATATAAACCTGCTTTAGGTTTAATTTGATTATATTTTATATAAACCTGATTTAGATTTAATTTGATGATAAAATATATAAACCTGATTTAGGTTTAATTTGATGATATAATATATAAACCTTATTAAGGTTTGATTTAAATATATATTATATTAACCTGATTTAGGATTAATCTTATTATATTTATTTATATATAAATCTGATTTATGTTTAATTTGTTTATATTATGTATAATACGTTATGTGATACTTTTACATTGGCTTACCTTCGGAATAGTCTCCCGCAGGATAAACCACCTATACATAACTGTAAAACTTTCCCGCCATCACGTCATGATTTTTGAGCTAAAGTCGTCAGAAAAAAACATTAAGGGTATTAGGGTCAATCTTTAATCAGGATAGCAGTACCACGTCAATAGCCAGTGGGAATACTATAGCTTTAGTGAGAACACAAGCACTAATGAAATAAAAATTGCATCAGCCCCCAGTTTTATTACCATCTCAGGTATCCTTACAATCAGACTTTTAATATAGATTATTTTTGATTTACATTTTCCAATTTCCCCCTTGTACCAGTTAAACAGCAGAACTATTGAGAAACCTTAAAAACTAATATGTATCATCAATGAGGAAGAAACAAAGAAAAATATATGGATATGAGTAATGCTCGCACGTTATTATAATTTTCCAAGGATCTGACATGCAAATAGCTCGATGAGGTTAAAACGTAGTTAGGCCTGTAATCTTGGATGAGATCCTCTCACGCTTACAATTTGTTTTCGTCTCTCGAAGATATTTTATTCAGTGTTGGCCAAGTTCAGTTTGCATGTTTGTATTTCAAACGAATACAACGTCTCAGTTTTATTAGTTCTTTTTTAAAATCCCGAAGAAAAAGGAAAAATACATAAAGAAAAAAGAAGAATGTCGCAGCAACCTCATGAAAAAAGATTATTCCATCTCAAGCAAAGGTTTAAATACAACATATTGATATCAATAATATGTGTGATCTTAATTGTTCTGTCAACACAAATGAAATCATCATCAGAGCAATTTGTTCTTGCACCGGTTAACAGGCTTTATGACGGAAGAAGACTGATTCGTAACGCCAATGCTTTGATATATGTAACATTTCTAACATTGAAATCGGCATCCTTATATCAGTGCCTGGAAATGTGTACTAAATACAAAATGTGTTTGGCCATCAATTTTTATTTCCATGGACCTTGTAACCTTCTTAGAGATGATACGTTTGGACCGCCGTATAGTATGACTGGTTCGGGGGAAAGTACCTTTATCCTTAGGGATGATATTCCGAAGGTAAATCAATTAGTTTAAAAAAAATGTTAGCGGGCACGCACGGCAATCCAAATTGCCCCTTTCTTCGCTTTGATATACAAAAAGATTTGCATAACTCAATGCACTTTATTGAATTATGTACTTAACATTATATTCTTAGTTCAATATCATCATGTAATCTTTTCTGTAAATATTTCATGTAATTTTCAGGTTTATAATATAAATACAAAACTGAAAAGGACATGTACAGACAAGACACAAATAAATAGTATATGAGTTGCGACAAGCGAAAAGGACCTTAATGACAAACGTTTTCAAAATCGAGTTTCCCATTAGTCTTTCTTTAACCTGTAAAATTCATTTTAAAGAAATGCCAGCTGGGGTGTATGAAGTTATGTCTTTTAACGTCGACGTCGTCACGAAACATCATACATTTTTTAAAGATAAAAATACTCAAGGTCTTTTATATACATGTTTATGTGATCATGTGAAAACTATTTATGCGATTTTTCATAATGGATTTTACATAATTTTAGGATGAAATAGATAAAAAATAAATAATTAAAATTGAATTAATCAAGAGTAGAATAGGATGTAATCAATGACAACGTGAATTAATGACCATGTGAAATGAGTGAGAAAAAATGAATACTTATTTCGAATTCAATTATATTTTGTCATAGAAAAAAGTCCATTGCAAAAACAAATGTGTTATTCTTGGAAATAGAATTTCAATCTTATAATTGAGTCTACGGGGAAATACGCATGGAAGTGGGCTTAACTAGAAAATGTTGAAGAGGACATACTTTCCAAATGAGTCAAGTCTTCTCTTGAACGTCTAATACATATGCTGCATTGGACAATAATTACAAAAGTAGAATCTGTCCTAAACGATCCAAAGGTCATTGCAAACTTGACCGAGATCCCTGATAAATATGTCGTTGATCAAGCGGATAAAGCTTCTTACAACATCGTCTTTGTTTGCAAGATATATTTTGTTGAATGTTTGGCTAAGGAACTTGGCTTGGATGGGGCACATGGTAATCCCACTTACATACACACAACATTAAGCAAGGGTGAGATATTGGCTAATCATAAGTCTGTTGTTTCTTCCTTTGGCATAATGTTAAAGGAGGACAAATCTAATATTCCTGCTCTGTCTACACACAAATAAAACAAAAATTAAAAAACAAATGTATATTGCTGGGTCTTCAAAATGCTATTATTAAACATAAAAGCTCAACAATTGATTACAAAAATTATCTGGGGAAATTTCAACTCGATTCTTGAATTGTACTGCATATATAATTCGCAGTGATATATTCGTGTTGTGTTTTTGAGAACCAAATTAAATATCAAAGCTCAACAAGTAATGACAAAAACCAACTGGGGAAATTTCAACTCGATTCATGTATTGAACTGTATATTTAGGAAATTCGAAAAACCAAGACGATGTGCAAAAGCCTACAGTACATGGACATAGGCAAACATGGGAAAAAAGAACCACAAAAAGTGAAACCAGGTGCTTGCTGTATGGTTTGCGTTTCTTGCTGCACATGTGCCATCTGCCGCGATGCTTCCGTTTTATTCCGGTGAATGACACCCCTTTCCAGAGTAAAAAAGAAAAAGACGCAATTGATCATGAGAATATGTTAAAAAAAATCGTGACGAAAGAGCAAAGGAGATAAGCCATTAGATTATTACAAAAACCATCTGGGGAAATTTCAACTCTTGATTCTGATAGTGCTGTATATATACTATACACTTTGATATCTTCGTGCACCGTTTAAGGGTACTAACGTAAACATCAAAGTATAACTAGTTACTACAAAAACAATCTGGGGAAATTTCAACTATTGATTCTTGATAGTGCTGTATATATACTATACACTGTGAAATCTTCGTGCAGCGTTTAAACTTCAAAGTCTAACTAGTTACTACAAAAACCATCTGAGGACATTTCAACTCTTGATTCTTGATAGTGCAGCCTATTTAACAATACTGTGAAATAATTGTGCAGCGTTTAAGGGTTAACATCAAAGTCTAACTAGTTGCTACAAACACCATCTGGGGAAATTTCATTTCTGGATATTTGAATGGCTAATAGCTTACTAAATGAAACAATGTGTTTTGTCATTACTTATAATACATTCATTAAGCAGATGTTAAAAAGGGTGTACAAGGGTCTAAACGCTTTAAATATTGCAAACTAGTTTTATTTAGAACAAAAAGTACGATCAGTAAGTCCAATTTAGCACGGTGTAGTGATAGGTTGCCCGTTTAAGTTCTCAAATGTTTGTGTTTAAACTCATGTTTTAATGCCTGCAACCAAGTGTTTCCTCACTGGGCTTAATATGGTATTGCAATAGGATTTGCTTGTTTGTATTTAGGGCTTATTGTCCAATCAACAGCTTAGGTCATTTACGGACGTGCTAGTTTTACTGGTGGAGGAAACCGGAGTACCCGGAGTAAACCACTGACCTACGGCAAGTCACTGGCAACTTTCTCACACTAGCACGCCCCGGACGGGAATCCATGTAGGAGGTGAAAAGGCTCTTATGATTACAAGTCGGCGACTTTAACCACTAGGCCACCTCGGCCCCTATTGCAATAGGAGGTTTCACGTTTCTCACAATGTCCTTGGAAGCAAAATGATGAAGCTCACTGTTCCTGATAGAGTCCCTATTGTGTGTCAAGATGAAAAGTTGAGGTATGAAAACAATCGATCGTCATGTTCCTCGAAGGGGACTTAAATTTGAGTACACGTGTGGAGGGATTAGTAACCTCAAGACAAGTTAAAGATAACAATATACAACTCTATTAGATAGGCGATGGAGCTGTGTCCCTTGGATTCCCTTCTTCTTGTACAGCCCCTAATCATTAAATATCTAATTATTTGTTTTCATATTCCTTGTGCTTTCTCTCCCATCTTATTGTTCTATGGCTTGGTGTTTCTCCGTAACCAGACACGGGACAATTAATAAATGTTTTTAACTATAGAAAAAAAATACGATCAGTCGAAAATACAAGGCAAGATAAGGGGGAGGTTGGTGACTAATTTTCGGTGTTAATGATGACTAATTTTCGGTGTAGATGAAGGGCAACCAAAAAAAAACCAACCACAATTGCAATACTTTGAAATTGGTTTTTTTCTCTGTGCGCAGTCCAAACAGGAAAAACTAATGTATTCCTCTGGACACGTGACCTTTGGATAGTCCAGCCATTGTCAGCAGAGATGGCGTACTGCAATATAGATAGAGTTTACTATTATCAAAGGGCAGAAAGGCGAACTGACTGGATGATTGGCTTACTTACAATAACTATAGAGGCCAAACATCACCAAAAGACAAAACCATTAGAATTCCAGTATTGTGTGATTTTTGAGTCATCATTTAACACTAAGAATGTTTGTTTTACATGGACAGTTCGATTCCGTTGTTTTAAAGTTTATCCACATCATTTGATGTGTTGAATTGACGTCCAATATAGTTTTATGTCCCGCTGGTTAGTAGGTTTGTCCACATAATTTTATGTGTGGATGGACGTCATATATCGTTCAATGTCCCGCTGGTTAGTAGGTTTATCTACACAATTTTGTTGTTGTTGAATGGACGTCCTATATCGTTCCATGTCCCGTTGGTTAGTAGGTTTATCAACAAAAAAAACCCAGTATGAATAGGATCAACAGAACGAGAGACATTGACAAACAAACAAACAAACAAACAAACAAACCATAACTGAAACAGCGGAATGTAATTAATAAATTAAATCATTTTTTGTTGTTGAATTGACGTCCTATATCGTTCAATGTTCCGCTGGTTAGTAGGTTTATCTACACCATTTTATGTGTTGAATTGACGTCCTATATCGTTCAATGTCCCGCTGGTTAGTAGGTTTATCTACACCATGTTATGTGTTGGATGGACGTCCTTTATCGTTTCATATCTCGTTGGTTAGTAGGTTTTTCCACAACATTTTATGTGTGGGAATGACGTCCTATATCGTTCCATGTCTCGTTGGTTAGTAGGTTTTTCCACATCATTTAATGTTTTGGATGGACGTCCTATTTCGTGTTATGTCTCGTTGGTTAGTAGGTTTGTCCACATCATTTAATGTTTTGGATGGACGTCCTATATCGTTTTATGTCTCGTTGGTTAGTAGGTTTGTCCACATCATTTAATGTTTTGGATGGACGTCCTATATCGTTTTATGTCTCG
>JAUMGZ010169847.1:0-15124 GCA_032359645.1 Pododesmus macrochisma | reverse complement strand
ATGCCGTGAACCAATTTGTTCTCTTTGCCCTTAAGTAACTACATACCAAAGCATTCAGCACTATGCCTTCTTCATTACACAAGTGTTGAACCCTGGGGACTGAGCCCCCTTATTTGAACAGACCTGAATCCCCTTTCTCTAAGGATGCCTTCTACCAAGTTTGGATGAAATTGGTCAAATAGTTTTGAGCACGAAGTTGAAAATGTGAAAAGTTAACAGATGTACCTTAAAACGTGTAACCTATTTTTAACCCAAGGGTCACACCTTGAACAAATTTAATTCTCGGTCCTGAAAGTGGCGCCCCCTGGGGGCTAAGTCCCATTTTTTGAACAAATCTGAATTCCCTCCCCCAGCAATGACTTCTACTAAGTTTGAATGAAATTTATCCAGTAGTTAAATTAGTCAAACATGTGAATAGTTCGCATATTTCCTAAAGTGTTGAACTTTGACCCCGAAACACGTAATCTACTTTTGACCCCAGGATAACGCACTGAACAAACTTGGTTCTCCATACCCTTAACTTACTACATACCAAAACATTAAGCTCTAGCCCTTCTTGTTAATTACAAACATATTTTTGAAATGTTGTCAAATTTCGCCCCTTTCGGCCCTGAAAGTGGCGCCTCCTGGGGGCTGAGTCCCTTCATTTGAACAAATCTGAATTCCCTTCCCCCAGTTTTGACTTCTACAAAGTTTGAATAAAATTTGTCAAGTAAATAGTTAACATATGTCCTATAGTGTTGAACTTTGACCCCGAAACGCGTAACCTTCTTTTGACCACAGGACAACGCATTGAACAAACTTGGTTCTCCATGCCCTAAACTTACTACATACCAAAACATTAAGCTCAAGTCCCTCTAGTTTATTACAATAATTTTTTTTGAAATTTTGTCAAATTTCCCCCTTTTAGGACCCAAAAGCGGCGCCCCCTGGGGGATGCGTCCTTTCATTTGAGCAAATCTGAATTCCCTTCCCAAGTCATAACCTCTACCAAGTTTAAATTAAATTAGTCCAGTAGTTTTGGACAAGAAACCAAAAATGTGAATAGTTAACATATTTCCTATAGTGTTGAACTTTGACCCAAAAACGCGTAACATACTTTTGACGCCAGGGTCACGCATTGAACAAACTTGGTTCTCCATACCCTAAACTTACTACATACCAAAACATTAAACTCTAGCCCCTCTTGTTTATAACAAAAAAGATTTTTAAAATGTTGTCAAATTTCGTCCCTTTCGGTCCTAAAAGTGGCGCCCCCTGGGGGCTGAGTCCCTTCATTTGAACAAATCTGAATTCCCTTCCCCAGCAATGACTTCTACCAAGTTTGAATGAAATTTATCCAGTAGTTTTGAACAATTAGTCAAACATGTGAATCGTTTGCATATTTCCTATAGTGTTGAACTTTGACCCCGAAACACGTAATCTTCTTTTGAACCCAGAATAACGCATTGAACAAACTTGGTTCTCCATACCCTTAACTTACTACATACCAAAACATTAAGCCCTTATTTCTTCTTGTTTATTACAAAAATATTTTTGAAATGTTGTCAAATTTCGCCCCTTTCGGCCCTGAAAGTGGCGCCCCTGGGGGCTGAGTCCCTTCATTTGAACAAATCTGAATTCCCTTCCCCCAATTTTGACTTCTACAAAGTTTGAATAAAATTAGTAAGTAAATAGTTAACATATTTCCTATAGTGTTGAACTTTGACCCCAAACCGCGTAATCTATTTTTGACCCCAGGGTCACGCATTGAACAAACTTGGTTATCCATACCATAAACGTACTACACACCAAAACATTAAGCTCTAGTCCCTCTAGTTTATTACAATAAGATTTTTGAAATTTTGTCACATTTCCCCCCTTTAGGAACTCAAAGTGGCGCCCCCTGGAAGTTGAGTCCCTTCATATGAAAAATCTGAATTCCCTTCCCCAGCAATGACTTCTACCGATTAAAATTAAATTAGTCCAGTACTTTTGGACAAGAAATCAAAAATGTGGATAGTTAACATATTAACTATGGTGTTGAACTTTGAACCTAAAACGCGTAACCTACTTTTGACCCCAGGGTCACGCATTGAACAAACTTTTTTTCCCATGCCCAAAACTTACTACATACCAAAACATTTAGCTCTAGTTCCTCTAGTTTATTATAAAAACGATTTTTGAAATGTTGTCAAATTTCGTCCCTTTCGGCCCTGAAAGTGGCGCCCCCTGGGGGCTGAATCCCTTCATTTGAGCAAATCGGAATTCCCTTCCCCAGTAATGACTTCTACTAAGTTTGATTAAAATTAGTCCAGTAGTTTTAGGCAAGAAGTCAAACATGTGAATAGTTAAAATATGTCCTATAGTGTTGAACTTTGACCCCGAAACGCGTAACCTACTTTTGACCCTAGGGTCACGCATTGAACAAACTTGGTTGTCCAGGCCATCAAAGTACTACGTACCAAAACATTAAGCTAAAGGCCTTCTAGTTATCAGAAGAAGGTTCTTAATTTTTTTGTCATATTTTCCCCCTTAAGGCACCCAAAGTGGCGCCCCCTTGAGGCCGGGTCCCTTCATTTGAACAAATCTGAATTCCCTTCCCCAGCGATGACTTCTACCAAGTTTGAATAAAATTAATCCAGTAGTTTTGAACATTAAGTCAAACATGTGAATAGTTAACATATTTCCTATAGTGTTGAACTTTGACCCCGAAACGCGTAACCTACTTTCGACCACAGGATAACGCATTGAACAAACTTGGTTCTCCATACCCTTAACTTACTACATACCAAAACATTAAGCTCTAGTCTCTCTTGTTTATTACAAAAAGATTTTTGAAATGTTGTCAAATTTCGCCCCTTTCGGCCCTGAAAGTGGCGCCTCCTGGGTGCTGAGTCCCTTCATTTGAGCAAATCTGAATTCCCTTTCCCCAGTAATGACTTTTACAAAGTTTGAATAAAATTAGTCCAGTAGTTTTAGACAAGAAGTCAAACAAGTAAATAGTTAACATATTTCCTATAGTGTTGAACTTTGACCCCGAAGTGCGTAACCCACGTTTGACCCCAGGGTCACGTATTGAACAATCTTGGTTTTCCATGCCATTAAATTACTACGTACCAAAACATTAAGCTATCGGCCTTCTAGTTTATTACAATAAGATTTTTGAAATTTTGTCACAACTCCCCCATTTAGGCATCGAATGTGGCGCTCCCTTGAGGCCGAGTCCCTTTATTTGAACAAATCTGAATTCCATTCCCAAACAATGACTTCTAACAAGTTTGAATTAAATTAGTCCAGTAGTTTTGGACAAGAGGTCAAAAATGCAAATAGTTAACATTTGTCCTATAATGTTGAACTTTGACCCCGAAACGCGTAACCTACGTTTGACCCAAGGGTCACGTATTGAACAATCTTGGTTTTCCATGCCATTAAGTTACTATGTAACAAAACATTAAGCTATAGGCCTTCTAGTTCATTACAATAAGATTTTTGAAATTTTGTCACAACTCCCTCCTTTAGGCATCCAATGTGGCGCCCCCTTGAGACCGAGTCCCTTCATTTGAACAAATCTGTTCCATTCCCCAACAATGACTTCTACCAAGTTTGAATTAAATTAGTCCAGTAGTTTTGGAGAAGAAATTAAAGATGCGAATAGTAAACATATTTCCTAAAGTTTTGAACTTTGACCCCATAACGCGTAACCTACTTTTGATCCCAGGGTCACGCATTGAAAAAACTTATTTCTCTTAACCCTAAACTTACTACATACCAAAACATTAAGCTCTAGTCTCTCTTGTTTATTACAAAAAGATTTTTGAAATGTTGTCAAATTTCGCCCCTTTCGGTCCTGAAAGTGGCGCCCCCTAGGGATGAGTCCCTTCATTTGAACAAATCTGAATTCCCTTCCCCCGGTAATGACTTCTACCAAGTTTGAATGAAATTAGTCCAGTAGTTTTGGACAAGATTTGAAAAATGCGAATAGTTAACATGGTGTTGAACTTTGACCCCGAAACGCGTAATCTACTTTTGACCCTAGGGAAACGCCTTGAACAAACTTGGTTCTTCATGCCAATAAGTTACTAAATACCAAAACATTAAGCTCTAGGACTTCTAGTTTATTATTAGAAGGTTTTGTGAAATTTCGTCTAATGTTCCCCTTTTCGGCATTCAAAGTGGCGCCCCTGGGGCCCAAGCCCTTCATTTGAGCAAATCTGAATTCCCTTCCCCAGCAATGACTTCTACCAAGTTTGGATGAAATAAGTCCAGTAGCTTTGGACGGAGATCGGACGATGGACAGGATTTGTATGAGAAAAGTCCACCTTTGACCTAAGGTCCAGATGGACTAAAAAGACACCACCAGAATAAACTAGCAAAGTGACAGAGGCATATATAATGACGCCAAACCAACTAAATTGGTAAGAGGACCTTGCTCTTAACCCGAAGCCAAGATTCATATCAACCGTCATAAAATAACTTAGAATAAACAAGTCCTCAATTAAACAAGTTTCTAAAGCAAACTAGAGAGAGGGGCTTACATCACGATGGTAATTAAGGATTAAAACCACACCCGAACAATACTATAAAAATGGCTTTGCCAAAACATCAGGTTCACTCATTTGCAAAAACATTTGCAGACACCAAGTTCGTAATGTATTTTAAAATACAATGATCACAGCCTTTAAGTCAATGAAATATTGATATAAAGAATACCAAGGAGTAAGCACCATGACAAATACGATGAACGGATTTTTTCAATTACCTAATCTAGATCAATACAATGCAAATATTGAAGTTTCATGTATAAACAAGAGGCCCATTGGGCCTTAACGTCGATCTTGTTGAAATAGGCCTATGAATGTGAATGTTTGGCATTTGAATACTTTTTACCCCCAACCTTGGTTCTCAGTGCCCTTAAATTAATACATATCAAAGAATTAAGCACTAGTCCTTCAAGTTTATGAAATAATGTTTCAAATTTTGTCAATTTTTCATCGTTTTGGCCCATAAGTGGCACCCCCTAGGGACTAAACCCCTCCATTTTAACAAATCTGAATTCCCTTCCCGTAGTGATGTCTTTTACCAGGTTTGGGTGAAATTGGTCAAGTAGTTTAAGACAAGAAATAAAAAATGTGAAAAGTTAACACATTTGCTATATATAGGATAGTGTTAAAATTTGACCCTAAAATGCTCGACCTTTTTTTACCCCAGGGTCACGCCTTAAAACAAAACTAAGTTCTCCATGCCCTAAAGTTACTACATACAAAAGCATGTAGCTATAGGCCTTCTAGTTTATTAGAGGAAGATTTTTGAAATGTTGTCAAATTTCCCCCTGTCGGCCCCTAGTGGCGCCCTCTTGGGCCGATCCTATTCATTTTAACAAATCTGAATCCCCTTTCCCTAGGTATAGTTCCTATTAAGTTTGGATGAAATATGTCCAGTGGTTTGGGAGAATTAGTCGAACATGTGAAAAATTAACGACGACGACCATGATTTGTATGAGAAAAGTCCACATTGGACCTTTGGTCTAGATGGACTAAAAAGGACAGGATGAGCGGAATCAACAGAACGAGGAACATTGACAACCAAAAAAAGCCGCATTAAACAATTTTGCACCACGATAATAGGAATATATAAGACTTCACAACAACCACAAAAAGTAATGTTTTCACATGGACAAAGTCAATGGATTACAAAAGGTGCATATATAAATATCTATATATTGGCAACTTCCTCATATGAGTTTCAAAGATGAAAACGTTATATATATCAAAATATCAAGCAAACAAAAACTGACATTTATAAGTAGTGTATTTACATATCATGGTTAGTTCATATTCGTATTATACAATGTGGAATACAATGAACTTTAACAATAAGAATTGACACACAGTCAAAAGCAAAATATTTCTCTAAATGCAAACATTTATGCAATTCTTCTGATGAATACTTCTATATATATATATGTATTTTACAAACCCTTTTTATGAATTCTTCTACGTTCAAATTATATTTATTTATTTCTTTTAATTATAATTCCAATATGACCGGTTCAATATGGTATAGCTTATTGATTTAGCTTGTCTGTGTACACATCATAAATGTGGCCATACAATAATACATTCGGTTTACAATCTTAGAATCTCCACAAAAGCAAAATATCATTATCATATGAAAATGTATTTTCTAAAAAGTAAACTTTCTTTATACATACATGTACAATATTTACCAATACAATAAAATAGATAATCTATCATAATATAGCATACCATACATCTTATAAAAATGGGAATATGTTATTCTTTATAACATACATGTATATTTCAAACACAATATTTATTAACACTGTCATTTTCTCAAATATAAAAGTTATATTGATCGAAATTTACAAAAAAACACTTTTAAATATGATAACATTAAAAAAAGGAATAACCAATGGCAATAAGATATAAACAATAAACATATCAACATTTTTAATCATACATGTACAGTCAATCCTGTCTATAACGACCACCCAAAAGACCAGGAAAAAGTGGTCTCTATATGAAGGTGGTCTTTATAGACAGGTTAAAAAGTGTAATTAGACTTCAAAGGACTTGATTCTAGTGGTCTTTATGTACAGATTGTCTCTTTATAGAGGTGGTCGCTAGAGCAGGGCCCTAAATCAATAAGGTACAAAAACCTTAATGTTCTATCTGATAGAACCACTTCCAGGACTCAATGTCAAGGCTTGGACGCTCAAGAGAAACACGTATAGGCGGTGTAACTATTAACGACATGTACACTCGGGTCTGTCCGTCATACCTAGGAAAAAACAAGTATGCCGGAAAGTCCCGAGTGGTTTTCCTGTTGACCGCATGTGCTTAACTTCTCTGGACTTTTTTGCTGTCCATAATGGTAACATACATTATTGATGTATGGTTACCTGAAATTGAAAGGAGGAAAGCATTAAAAAAGATAAATGAAATCATCATGACGTACGGCATTGGATTTATGGCTCTTCCTTTATAAGTCAGTCGGTCTGTCTTTAGATAATATTAAATTCAATATAAACTATTACGTCACCTTTCTGGTGAGGACTTAATTGTCCAAAACACTTGTACAGAAGAACACGTAACAAAATCCTATTTGACTGCGTTCACATCTAACATTTTGTCAGGATAATTGTATAGCATTGTTGTTATGTGGTTTTCATCCTTCAATAACATTAAAAAAAATTACACCCTTTTTCTTGCCTTTGTATATTTGATTTTCTCTTTAGCGTCCATTTAATTGCGGCTGTTTCGGAGCTAAACCTGGAATGAGGGACGAGGGTATCTCACAAAGAATATTGGTTCTTTCCTCTTATAGATAATATATTTATTGCTGACATATTTCAGTTTTCAATTCTGTATTCATAAATATACCGTACTTGTTATCTAAAAAAGATTTTTGTATATATTTCAAAATCAACGATTTGAACACATGATCAATTTATGAATACATGATCAATTTATACAGAAAAATATAACTAACACAATTAAATAAAACCAGACCAAACTCAAGTAGGTCACATCTAAATGATGACATTTCTAAGCTGATATGCCACGTGATCAAACCTACGAAGGTCTTCAACAAAAACACATTCACCATTTTCTCCATTTTCCAATTAACACAAGAATTCTAAAGTATTAAAATGAACATAAATTGAATATTATTCATGTCAGTTTGGTGTAAAACATCACAGCGAATAACCTGTCAACTAATAATTGAACTGGATAATTGGTAGTGTCGAATGGACTCCTCTAAGTGAGACTTGTTAAAAATGACATTTAAATCCGATACATTCTTCCAGAAAATTGAAATTATGAACCTTTCAGCATCTAATAATTAAGGCACCTTTGTTAACACCCCATTACTTAAAGGCCTTAGACACATTTTTTCTTTAAACATAAAAAATTCTTAGAAAAAAACCCTTGAGGAATATACCCTAAAGAACGTTTGAATATTACTTCAGGCAAAAATATTTACTGGTTTAACAGAGATGGTGATTACAAAAACTATGTATTCTCTAGGTTAAGCACTTCATAGGCGTTGCCTATATCTATTACATCGTCGTATAGCTCGTTTTCAACTGGCCTGTTGATTTGATCTCTTCTTGGGTCATTTGATTGTCTTGTCCTGGAAAACAGAGTTACAATAGATATTATAGTGAAATTTAAGAATACACACCCCAACAGGAGATCATTGATTGTGAATTTCTTTTAGAGTTGATTTTCTTTTGGAAGTAATTTACAGAAAAGCTGTGTAATAATCATGTCTTCTGAATATCGTCTTGAGATTTTCGTGCACAATGTATAAACTACTTTAGTCATTGTTTATTGGATACCAACAATGATACTTTAGCTCTTTTTAATTTCAAATTGAATATATAGTTATGTAAGCGTGCCACACACACACACACACACACACACACACACACATATTGTATATCAAATTTCACGAAATAAAATAAAATCGGTGCATCTTAGATCGAACACTCCTTCAGTTTACATGTATGTAAGGTATAAGTTAACCACACATTTTCAAACTGTTTAGTTTCAAGAATTAAAAATACCGGTACCTTTTGTTCTTATGAATATGTTCTATATCAATATAATATGACTTCCGTTTCAAACATGTATAGTATTGCAGTAATTAATTGAAACTTTTTAAAACATATTATATTTACATGAAAGAAGTTAATAAACAAAGTTTACCTTCTGTAAAATAATATGTTTCCAGCTGTGGCTATGACTATCAACAGTACCGATGTGACAATTGGAACAACAATGGCTGCGACTATACAATATCAAGAAAAAAATATATACATTTTTTATAATAACAGTTAACCATATCAAACACTAACATAAGCGTAGCTTGGGCTTTCAATAACCGAGGCAGGGGGTCTTGGGGCGCAGGTCCCGAGAAGCTAGCGACATTTTTATAGTATTTTCTCTTATTTTTTACCGAGGCAGCTGCCTATGACTAGTATAAAAAATGCTGATACATTTAAAGTGTACAATATGCATTGACACAGGATAGAACAAACATTGACAGTGTGTTGAACATATATATTAACAAGAGTCCCATTGGACATTAACATCCATCTGGATGAAATAGGCCTATAAGTAAATTGTTGGCATTTGAAATCTTTCGACCCCTGTCTCATGCCTTGAATAAATTCCATGGTTCACCATGCCCTAAATCTACTTATACCAAAGCATAAAATACTAGGCCTTTTTCTTTATAAGGTTTTGAAATTTTGTCAAATGTTCCCTATTTGGCCCCAAGTGGTGTCGCCTCGGGACTGAGCTCAGCTCCATGATTTGAACAAATCTGAATACCTTTCCTATAAGGATGCCTTCTACCAAGTTTAATCAAAATTGGTCCAGTAGTTTTGACAAAAAGTCGCAAATGTGAAATGTTTACGACGACGATAAACGGGATTTATATGAGAAAAGTTTTTGGTCCGGATGGACTAAAACATATTTGTACATACAAATGTATTTTGTTCACTATTGCACATATATTTAGAAAAATTGGACATAAACTAAAAATAAGCCATGCATATTGGGAATTATTGAATATATACCTATAAAACTATTGTATATTTACTGAAAATATATTGAAAATTATAAAGCACGTATTGAAAGTTATTGCACATATGTTGAAAACAACACAGACGTCGAATATTTATTCACTTTTGAACATAGATATAGAACAATTGAATATTTAAGTTGATCTGCCGAACATGATTGTACTGTTCCCCATTTTCAGAATGCAAAATTTCAAATGGAAGTTTCATATTCTAATAATTTGCCATTTCCGAGGAAATGCAAAACCGAGATTTTCAAAATAGCGGACATTAAAGGTTTTATTTGATACATCATAGAATACAATTATAATGTGAATGTAACAAGATGTTGAATATGGGAATAATGACATCTTAATCAGAGGGACATATTACATTTAGGAAGGGCAACATCTGAAGCACATGGCCTAAATACCAAGTAAATCGCCAACAAACATTAAAGAAAACAATAAAAAAAGATACATTAGGTCACATTACAACAGTATTTGAAGTCAACCACCAAGGAACGACTTATATTAAAGAACTAAAATTATTTTTGAAATCTGATGTAAATATAGAGTTGAAATATCTTGCGAACAAAATGTTAGGATGTAGTGCTTGTTGACATTGTGGTATTTCGTCTTTTTTGTTGTGGTTCTATGTGATTTTATAGTAATTTTCTGTTTGCTGGCATCTCTTCGGAGTGGGGCTGGTGTGTCACGGTGACCTGGGAAGCTATGCTGACCGGTGTGTATGTTACCGGTAGGGTCACCCATGTCAAACTGGCTGAAGGAGTCGGGCGAATGATCAGTACGTCTTTCTAAGATAGCAATCCTGTGTAAAAGGACTGTAAACCTCTGACACGATACAGATCCCTATGTAACATTGATGAAAGTAGGCGGAAACGCCTTTCAAAGGGTTCATTCTACTTTTTGTATTATCCCTATAGCTCTGCTTTTCCGGTTCCTGTTGCCGCTTCTAATCTTGTTGAGGATAACTCAACTTAGCAACGTCCAAAGTAAACTTACAACTCTTTAATTTGATTGGTGAAATGTGATAATATTTCGACAGGCTAAGATTAGTTAGTTGAACATTTATAGGTTACCTTAGCTTAGACATTTTTCAGTTACCTAAGCTGAGACAGGTAAGCTATTCTGATCATACAACGGCCGTTGTTAGTACGTAACCTTTATTGTTAAAGTATCTCCCTAAAGGTGGTAAGATATACGGTCAAAAACCTTGATAAAATGACTCCTTATGTCTCCTAGTTGTGTACAAGCAAAAATACTGTTCGGTAAAAAATTCAAAATGGCCTACTCAGTGTCCGTCTTGAAAATAGTATATCTTAGGATCATAGGATTTTATTATCAGACTAAAATCTACCTGAAATCGTGCATGCTTAAATATTTTACACAAAACATTAATAAAAGTTCGTAAGCGGTAACAATCTTGAATTTTTATACGAAATTCGTTTCCTTAATTTTTCCTGCACTTATAATTAATATTGAACACTCATCATTAAACAGTATATATTTAGGCAGACTGTTTTACATAGATGACGTTTCATTGTTAACAGATTTAATGTATCTTAATACTTTTCTATAAATGTGCAGTCGCTTCAAAACTAAGACGTTAAAATTAGATAATCTTTTCGCTCCCTGCTAGGTTCTAAGCATTACTGGGTAGGAGGAGGACTAGTTGGCTCGGTGTAAGGATAATGCAACCGAGTGAAGTGGCATGTCAATGTGTCTGCGTCGTGATATTTCAATGCGACAGCACTATAGGGTCGCCATCAGTTCGCACTATTACAAACAGACACCGACTCGATATGACCTTTACATGAGTTAAAGGGACGCTTTACCACCATAAAACAAACAACAAAACAAACAGCTGTGCTGTAATAAATCAACTTAAACGTTTAACATCATATGATACATAAACTTAATTTCTAAAAACGCATATATTTTTGTTTTGAATGACTGGTGTTTCCAATTACGTGAAAAACATTTTGTTTTACTATATATATCAAATACATACGTATCATAATTATAAAGTACACTTAGTCAGCACTTTACCTGAACATTCTTTACAGTAACAAATATCAGGTACCGTGCTGGAAGGATACATTGTAGTTCCCTCATTGGTGGTAGCCTGATACACGGACTTTCCAACGACATCGTTTCTGAGTGTTGTTTGCTGATCTTCCGTGTTTATGGTAGCAGCCGTGGTAGTGGTAGTTTCTGGTGTTGACAGAGGTTTGGCACATTTAAGCGTTATGTTAGCACGCGGTTTTATCGGTAACGCTGAATTAAATTAAAAAATAATAAGACAAATTAGTGAATATCTGCATCAAAATAAAAACAATTGCCCTTAATTATAATCACAAAGTCTAGAATTAAAATTTAAGTTATAAACAAGTTTGGTAACCATTTAATTATTGCTCAAATGGCGCAGACATATTCTGATTTTTTTTTAAGTACTTAAAAAGGGCACGATCCTTAAAAAGAATCGCACAGTTATTTCTTAAGAATTGAATCTATGGCTGAACTAAAACAAAGTAACAAGTGCCTTATATGTCTATTCCAGTTTGTCAGTGTGATGAGTATTGTGTAAGGTGTGTCATTATACTTAATCATTTCCATCTATTGTAACACTTCATTTAATTATGAAAAAACATTGTAAAGATCAATTGTAAATACACTCGGCATTAAAGGACAGGGGAAGAACTGTTGTGCTTAGGATCAGGATAATGTGTCCGAGTGGGACATCATGTCTGTCTGCAGCATGGTGTTTCGGTGAGACAGCACCTTAAAGTCGCCAGCAATACGCGCAGTCACAAGCAGACCCATCCGCAAATAACCTATAATGTGTTGATCGGACGTTAAACACCACTTCAATTTCAATTTCAATTATTTATTACTTTAAGCTACACGCTTTTCAGTATACTTCACTTCACACTGCTAATGCTTATGACTTGCGTCTATTAGTAATTGTAGCATGGCTGCCTTGTTTTTCCTGTAAAGTTGCTAATGCGTTAATTCCTGATAACCAGTGAAGGGGTGGAGCTAAGAGGTGCATTACATAACAATATTGTGTATAGGGGTGGAGCTAAGCTGTACAATAACTTCCACATAATGGCATTTAGTGTATCGCCTTGAAGACAAAAAGAACAACAATATTTCTAACAGTTGACAACTCTTTAATGTAGTTTCAAGCAGAATATACAATGTTGCACATGTATACATGTCTACTTCCTGAAGGGAAATGCATCGTTACATAATTTTGACATCTTTTAAATGTTGTTTTAAAACAAACTCGCACGTATCCACATCAGAATCATTTGAGGCTTCGCGTTTCCTTTTGCATGGTGGGTCCAACACACGCGAAACATTCTGCAACATACCTAACGAGGCCTGTTTGTATTTTCTAACTATCTTTTTAGACCGATGTCCAGTTCTGACCATTATCTCCTGCTTTTATACTCCAGCCATATAAAGCTGCGTCGCGCAGGTCTGTTTCCCGGAGTTATTTGTAAAGTTTCCCTTAAGTCCAGCCATGGAAGTTATCACTTTTATCATGATTTTCAGTTTATTAACTCCTACGGACTGGTTTCCAAGCCTTGGAGGTGAGCCAGCAAGTGGACGTCTATAGAACTTGCCCTCAACCCAAGGGCATTAGTTTTCTCAAACAGCGTTACGATGCAACGATCATCGTCTGTAATAAACAATCAAAACTAATAATTTTAATAAGATCAGATAAAAAGAAACATTTCGTTGAACCAAATTTTTGGGCCCCGAGATGCATACAAAGAGTATAATAATTTTTGCGAAAATTAAAAAAAAAAATCAGAGGCTCTCTACACAAAAAATGTCTCATTGGACAACTTGAAACCATTACTTTTCCATATATTTATGGTCAGTCAACTTCAACATTGTGTCGGATATAGCATAGACTTGAAGGGACCTTGAACCCTAATAAAACAAACAAACTATATTGTGTCAGAATTCCTATGCAATTTATAAAATGAAATATGCTAATCGAGTCTACAAGTTATCTACCATTCGCTCATGAAACCTTTGAAAGAGTTCGAGTAGATTTATATTAAAATATTTATGAAAAAAAACCACTTTTAAACAGATAAGATTAATACAGCAAGAACTTACCGTTACTTAATGAGCTGTAGTGCCGAATGACTTTATTAGTCGTGTCCAGGTGTGCACATCCTCTCTTGTACGTGTGCACTAAATCTTGAAAATTTGAACACTCCATTGTAACGGATCTACATAGGAACACTAAACCGAAAGTTACCGCTATTAAACTTTTTAAAAAGAGTACTACCACGTGCCTTGTTTTGATTGACAGCTGTGGTCAATTCTACACTAGTCTGGTTCCCGACCGATAATGAAATGCCGAGGGGTAACGGGAACCAGACTAATGCTACACGCCATTTATTGGACACTTTCATTACTCGTGTATCTACAGATAATTCGATGGGCTGATACGAGTCTGCAAGACTCGAAAAAGAGTCCAATAAACAAAACTTGTCGTCTAGTTGGAGTTAATGCCCTTGCCGCTTTCTCCAATTCTAACGACGATGTCACATTTTAATTCACGATACGATTATATCAACATGTGCAAATCAAACAATAACAGCACCATTAACAAAGTTAATTATATAATCACTTAACGTAGGATTTAATTTAATAACAGAACGTAAGACACGAAAGACTGCCTAATCACAGTTGTGTGTTTCGTTGAGGACTTGTACACGTCTACACATTGCCGCGCTAAACCCGAAGAAGAAGAAAACAAGTTTAGTGTAGCGCGGCAATTCGTAGACGTGTACAAGTCCGGGTTATTAAAAATTAACGAAACGCGAGCACTACAATTGACAGTCATTATATTTTAAAAGCACTAAAATGTTAAAAACTATGCAGATAAGTCGCTGTTCTTTTTGAAAAAATGACGTCACGACACATTCATTTTTATTATGTAGCAGGAGATATTATGATTTTGAGGGGTTGTGGTAGATGTACTGTTACTTCATAAATATGCCCAGGGATCCGGAGGATGTTCCATGCTCAAAATATCAGACCATCGAAGTCATGTATACATTGGTTCTAACTTAGGACCTTGTGAAACAAGGATTCTGATTGGTCAGATCAGAAGTAGAATTTAGAATTTGGAATTTCGCAGTTCGGAATTTGGAATTTGGAATTTCGCATTTGCAATTTCGCACTTGGAATTTGGAATGTGGAATTTGGAATTTCGTATTTTGAATTTGGCATTTTAAATTTGGAATTTGACATTTGCCTTCTGGGCTTTCGTACATGTGTCTGCGAAAAAGCGAACAATACGGATGATTTCCTACTAAACACGTGACATCCGCTGCGATGTTTCTATGACATTTCGGTATATGGCAACCTTTTCCATAGTAACAAACAGAAACATATGTCACCATAAGAATCTGTCGGAAATAACAACATTATTCGCATTTAAAACTCATTGTTTCCTTGTCTTCGTACTCTGACAATATTAGTATCATGTCGGAGA